>CM060948.1:354386843-354444343 GCA_030765055.1 Mantis religiosa
CCAAAGGACATTCATATGCAGGTCTGCTTGCAGTTAAAGTTGATGTTAGAGGAAGATCCGGAGTTTCTTTCAATACTAGTCACCACTGATGAAACTTGGCTACATCATTTTAATCTTAAGAGCAAATAGCAAAGCTCAGTGTGGAAATCTCCTTCATCACCAGGCCCCAAAAAAGCAAAAGTGGTTGCTTCTGCCGGCAGAGTTATGGTCATCTCATTCTTTGATATTCATGGAATGGTTTATCAGCATGTTGTACCTGCACACACATCGGTAACTGGACAATATTACAGTGATGTCCTGAAAACATTGCAAGTCCATATCAGGTGCAAAAGACCACATTTCAGTGAAGCAGGCTGGATGCTGCACCACGATAATGCGCGGCCGCATATTTCCAATGTTGTTGCTGAATATCTTGCAAAAATCAACGTGAAGTGCATCCCTCACCCTCCTTATAGCCCGAATTTAGCCCCATGTGGCTTTTTTCTGTTCCTTACTTGAAGAAACGCCTTCGTGGGAGGCAATATAAATCATTAGAAGCAGTGGTGAAGGCTGCGGGACGATTGTGAAGGATCTCTCAAAAATGGTCTCCAGCATGTATTTGAAGAGTGGCAGAAACGTTGGGGCAAGTGCATCGCATTCAGGGGACACTGTTTTGAGAAGTACATTCAAAATTATGAGGATGAGTAAAGCTACGTTGTCAAAAAAAGATTCTGATCATCCTTTATTGAACAACCCTCGTATAAATTTTGAAACGTTTCTCGATTGAAAACAAGGAAGAAAAACATATTAAAATAAGTCATTGTTGTCAGCATCGGATTCGTACAATTTAGTTTTGAATGCAGCGAAAATGTGTAGAATTGACGACAGTGAATGAGAAGCACAATAATAAAAATTTTAATGGTTTCTTCTTTCTTGCTATATAACGAAAATTAAGAGAATAGACTAAAATTTATAATAATTCAGAAAAAAAATGAAGATATGTAAAATTATGAACTATTTTGTGAAACATATATTATAATTCGAAATATGTAAAAAAAAATGCCATTTTAAATGTTGTAATAACGTTATTTATAGTTTAATTCGCCGAAATTTTAACTTTTCTATAATTACATAGAGAGCAACAGGGGCGGCTCCAGAACGTGATAAATTGCGAAATTGACTCAAAATACGATATAAATGCGAAATCAAAGATTTTCCCAAGTAATTTTTTTCTTCTGGAAACTTTAACTGAGGAGTCTGTAGAACCTTTGCATATTTAGAAAGCTATAAAATAAGTGACCACTCTTATGGAATGTGGAAAGCGACCCTTCCAGGTAACTAAGCCTATTGTTGCACCATTGCACATGTGAGGTATGTTTGGTACCTGAAGCGAATTCAGTTGTTTTACAACAGAAACCCCTCCTACGACACCTAATTGACTGTCATAATTCTATCTTCACGACAGTTAACGAAAAATTACAATCCTTGTCTCCGAAAACCAATAGCAAACCTAATATTAAGGATATTATAAACTCATGTTAACTCCAGTTGGAGTTCTCAGTTGCAAAGTTGAGATTTTTATTGTTCTGTGCGGTTTTACGAACAACTTTCATTCATTCTATGGGTAACTGCGAGGTTACTTTTGTGCATTTTCTTTTTATTGTGCTAGTTTTACACAATTATACATTTATCTTATTTTTTATGTAGTATGCTTCAGTCTGTATCAACTTGTTCTATATTTCTGTGTATTTTTTAACCTATATTAATGTAAAATAAATTGACACTTTACACACTTTTAATTCACTGTCATTAATAACACTCCATTAATGCATTTTAAAACTCATATAAATAATGTTAATATTCATCATTTCAAAAATTAACTCAAATTAAACCTTTTCCAAAATGCTATAAAATGCTAAATTGAAAATATATAAATGCTATTAAATGCTAAATGTAAAAATAAAAACGCTAATTTTTTATTTCAAAATGCTAAATATCACTACCCTTTGTAATTACATAAAATCCGGGTTCTAGTGATAATTAGGGGGCGGATTTTTCTCTATTTGCCTATTTTATTACTCTGTTCAGAAACGTAAGCATTTAAGTTAGAAAAACGTTTCCTACAAGTATTAGCCTAATTTCTTAGTTTTATAGTGCCTATAAATGTCTATTTCAAACTTTTATGCCTATTCTGCTTATTAGTGCCTAAAACTGCCCTTTTAGCCAATTTCTTCTGCTTGGAATTTGTGACAACAGCTTTTGCATTTGTTGGTTTCAACGTGAAGCTTTCGGGGAAGAGAAATTTCTTACTGCTGCACATTGGATATACAAAAAGGACACAGATTAAAGACACAGATCTGCGCAAATTGGCCCATAACTTACAACAATACCAGATTTATTTTTTTGTCTTAAAATTAATATAGATGTTGTTCAAAAATATAGTTTTTTTCCCTAGCGACACTACAGAAAACGTCACATGATTATTTAGATAACCCTACACCTGAATTGCAGCTGTTATTACGTAATTTTAACCTCATATTTCTCAGATTCTATATTTTCCACATTTTCTTAAATTCAAAATGTTCCACAGGATGCAGTTTTCTATTAATCTGTATGAAATTCTAAACATGTCTGTAAGGGCAACTGCATATTATGTGTACCCATTTACATTTGTTGTGTTTTTTGTTATTTGTATTGAAAAGGATTATAATGCTTACTTCTTACTGAAAAAGCTTAGGAAAATAAAAAAAAAGTTAAATAGGTATGATTATTTTTTTCCCTTCGTAGATATGGCGCAGACAAATATTTCATATAGGTACAGATCATTAATAGGTTAAAATGGGTGCAGAAACTTATACCACAGGCATTAATTTTTAAAATCACCATAATTGGGACATCTTGAAAATCGCCTGTAATTTAGACATCAACTGTTAATTCCTCAGAAACTATTGTAACTAGAAAGCTGAAACGTACTATTTTTACATTCTTGATCGATCATAAAAATAAATGGTATAAGTTTGAAACATATCTAACAAAAGCTTCAGATATTTCAATTTTCACCCTTAAGGCCCCCCTCACAGGCCATGTTTTTTTTTTAAATAGTTAATTACTCCACACCTTTCTGCACATTATGGTTGTTACTTAGTGAAGTGTATTTATATGTATTGTGACTTTGTGGGTTCGTGAAATGAAAAGTCCAATTACACAAACTCAACAATGTTCTTTATTTCCACCGACTTACAGTTTAACACTTGCCAATTACACAAAATTTCTTGCTGCACACAATTACAATTTACCCGTTCGTCCGTTACAACTTCCTTGTACTCGCGATTACATAAACTCCGATGCACGCACAGTCTTCTGTTGCACAATCCTTTCGTTCATTAACACGTCACTGACTAACTCTTACACCGAGAACTGCGACTGTCTTCTCGCTCACACTAACCAACTGATTGACCAACTCATACCAACAACTCAACAACTCACTGACTCCGTCTGTCTGTAACCCTCTTTATAGGAATATCGCCGGTTTCTAGTGACCAGGAGAATGTTCCAGACTCCGTAATTTCTGGAACCAGGTGGGCAGAAACGGACGGCCCACTGATGTTTTTCCTCCCAACCACTTCCTGTCAAATACTACAAGACAAACGAGGGGAAGGTGTGGCTAATGCGGTCCTCCCCCCTGCATTCCGTTCCCAGCTGGTTACAGGGTGCTCCAATGCTCCCGTTACACTGCTCCCTCCTCAAAGCTGTTCGCCCACGAACAGCCCCATCGTAGCGTGCGAGGCGGTCCAGGTGTACCACCAGGATCTGCCCGGAGTCTGAGCCAGAAGTAGCGCTGCCGTAGTTTGTGAATCATTCGGTTCGCTCCCAGGTTTCCTCCTGAAGTACCGGCGTGCACTTCCTCCAAGATTTCCGGGACCTTACTCCGGGGAAGTACCAACTGTCCTCTCTGCGCCTTCCCATCGGGTGACTCCCATACCCGGAACAGCACGCCCTCTCTCGTCTTCAACGAGTCCCATTTTGCCCAGTGCGACTTGTAGGTGGCGCTCCTCGGTGCGATGTCCTCCCAGGTTGGTCTCGTCCCTGCGTCCACTTCCCTCAAGAGTGGCCCTAAGTCTGCGTCCGCCAGCTGCTCCCTCCTCAGGCCTGCGCTATCCCAGCCTTCAGCAGGCACTGCCACAACTACTCGGACTGCTGCGGCACGCTCCTCCTCTTCCACTCTTGTGCGCTCGTGGCCGTCCTGGATCTGCGATAGGACACCTCCAATGCAATGGTCGCTGGCGTCGGTGTCCACAATGAAGGCGCCACCCGGTTGTGGGAAACCCAAAATTGAAGCACTGCACAGGGTCCCCTTCGGGTGCTGGAAAGCGTCTTCGGCGTCCTCCGTCCACACATAAGGCCGGTTTTCCTCCGTCAGGCGGGTGAGGGGTTTTGCGATGTTGTCGGCCTTTTCCTCTAAATCATTAAGGCGGTCTTCTACTTGACCCTTCCGCTCGCCCAGCTCCGTCACGTCATCCCTCACGCCGGCCAACTGTTCTTCAAACTTGGCGGCGAGAGCCTCGTTCGCCACCTTCATTTCGGTAGCCGGACCGTCATTCGCTGCTCTCATTTCCGTGGTTAACTCGGCCTTCACTTGTTCCATCTTCTCGGCGATGTTGTTTGCCGTCTTCATTTGTTTCAACTCTGCGGCGATGTTCTCCCTAGCCGTCCTGATTAGTTTCAGTTCCGCGGCCAGGTTATTTCTAGTCTCCAGCGTCTCTGTTAATTCGGCCCGCATTTCTTCCATCTTCCTGATGATGTTGTCTTTAGCCGTCTTCATTTCTTTCAGTTCCGCTAAAATCTTTTCTAATACTGCCTCCATCGTTGTAATGTTCGGTGATGTTGTTTTCCCGCTTCCTGACACCAGTGTGACTTTGTGTTATCCCACTTCTGACGCCAGTGTGACTTTGTGGGTTCGTGAAATGAAAAGTCCAATTACACAAACTCAACAATGTTCTTTATTTCCACCGACTTACAGTTTAACACTTGCCAATTACACAAAATTTCTTGCTGCACACAATTACAATTTACCCGTTCGTCCGTTACAACTTCCTTGTACTCGCGATTACATAAACTCCGATGCACGCACAGTCTTCTGTTGCACAATCCTTTCGTTCATTAACACGTCACTGACTAACTCTTACACCGAGAACTGCGACTGTCTTCTCGCTCACACTAACCAACTGATTGACCAACTCAAACCAACAACTCAACAACTCACTGACTCCGTCTGTCTGTAACCCTCTTTATAGGAATATCGCCGGTTTCTAGTGACCAGGAGAATGTTCCAGACTCCGTAATTTCTGGAACCAGGTGGGCAGAAACGGACGGCCCACTGATGTTTTTCCTCCCAACCACTGCCTGTCAAATACTACAAGACAAACGAGGGGAAGGTGTGGCTAATGCGGTCCTCCCCCCTGCATTCCGTTCCCAGCTGGTTACAGGGTGCTCCAATGCTCCCGTTACAGTATTTTAATTATACGACAGTATTTGTAATTTTAACTTCTCTGGAGCCATTTATGACATTTGGAGTAAATGTAGAACTATTTCGCCTAGGGAACCGTTTAGCGAATTTGTTGCAGCAAATGTTGTGATGATTGTCATTTTCTTATAGTACATTTTAAGAGTCATTTTCCTAATATTGTGTATTTCTAAGTCCCTTATTTAAGTGCCTATTTTGCCAATTTTTAGTGCCTTTTTACCTATTTCACACATTTTAGTGCCTATAAATTCGCTCCCTATTGATAACGTTCAAACCCTTCCTAAACTTACTAATTTAATTTTCTGAATTTAATTATATCCTTAATTTGATAGCATTAAAGCCATAAGCGTAAATTGTTTCTACTTGTGTTCTTGAAGTGTTAAATCTATGCATATGCATTATATCGCAGAAGGTTTTCAAATCTCTCAAGGTGTGGCTATGAACTAAATCTCATTCGGAGAGTTGTATTTCTTTGAATGTTAAGGTTTGTGTCCGTGTTCATATCAGCTTTTGATTTATACCAGCGTTCTGTTTTATGGCATGAGCTCTTAGTTCAACATAGCATTGTTTGAGTAATCAATCTTCGTGTAGCATGAGCGGGTCGGTATGGCATCACTCACATTTATCGTTATCGTCCGAGGATGAAAACAACTGACGATCATATTCCACTCTCCTTTGTCTCTGGAAGAAAACGTTGCACAAGCTTATCTACACGTCTACTCATATTCCAGTTACTGCGTCTTTTGTCAGTTTTTAATTTTCCTGTTACTAACATACACAAAGTATTAACATTACATTCTATATAAAAAAATCGATAGACATTTCAACTCAATCCTCCCAAAGTATTCTTTTAATAAATATTGTCTCTCTGTCCGCGCGCCAGGACACTTCAAGGATACCCCCTCCGTTGAAAACCTCTAGAAAAAGTATCGCAAAATTTTATTTTCTCAAAGATGGCTCCAATATTTTAGATTAAACTGATCTATATTAAGAACGCTTAAGACAGTTAAAACGTATTATCTTCAATTTATTCGGAATAGTCTTTGGAGTCCTTTTCATTCTAAATAACCGAGCGGGATGGCTCAGGCGGTTTCGTTTGTGGCCCGCATTCGGGATTCCCGGGTTAGATACCCGTGGACGACCTACCTTACACATACTTTTTCGGGGGGGGGGGGGGGTTCCAGGCCGCGGGGCGAATGCTGGGTAGTTTAAGTGGAGCCAGAACGGCATTCTGGGGTGAAATTTCACAAAATGAGTTACTGCCAAAATAATCTTCTCTGATGTTTGTAGAAGCGAATAACGATATTTATTTCCCTATCCCATAATTTTAAAAGTGCTAAATAGACTCATTTTGAAAATGCTGCACAGTGCGCCACGCCCCCTATTAGCCATTTGTAACTTTTCTCTCCTTGGTTGTAACCTTATTGAAGCTATATTCTAGAATACACCCTTATTAGGAAAGGAAGTCCTTGCTTTTTCTATTAATATTCATCTTTGCATCTGAAGTTAATTCTTCCATGTTTTGTTTAGTATGTTTTGAATTACTAGAGCTGTTTTCAAGATGGGAAGAAGCAATAATTTTGATGTAAGAAATTGGCATGTGAACCAGTATAAACAGTTTAAGTAATCCTGATTACATAATTAAATAATTACAACCCCTAAAATGGAAAAAGTGTAGTAACAAATGAAAATATATTGACTTCGTCAAACCCAACCTCAAATATTACGACGAATGTGAAGTGAAAATTGATTCTTCAAGGAAAATATTGGTTCCTTCATTGTGTAATGGCAGTGATGACAATTGAACTAAAGTAAATAATGAAATTAGATGAACAAGTTTTCAGGTAGTAGATATAGAAACTTCGTACAGTGTAAATTTTGTGAAAATGAAACATGTTATCATATCAGAGGACACCAAGAAAAGAAATATATTATTAGCTACATTATTAAACCAGGTTGCCAAAATTGTAATAAATAATATACATTTGAAACGCACAGAAAGTGATGCAGAAGTAAGTGTAAGGTTTGCTTATGTCTTGAGAAGCATTGACAAGGGAATTGAGACAGGTAAGACATTGGCTGTTGTTCTCAATTTACCAGCCCCTCCCCTCACCCGTCAAATTTAACAAAGTAATTAATAATACCATAGAGCAAATTGACCATGGAGTCTAGGAAGAGCAGAGGAAGTGAAAAACGAAAGAAGAAGGATGCTGATGATGAAAAACATGCAAAATATGGAGCTGAGGAAATTCTGAGATGTAGTTGCGACATAGCAAAGCTTCAATGCTGTTTTTCTCTGTTTTGTTTTTTTAATCTTTGGGTCCGCTCATCTATAAAACTACTGCAGCTGTAAGTCTACATTTTTTTCTGGAATTAAATGAATACTTAAACTGTTTCTAAAGGTAATTGTAGAAAGATATGTGAACATTTGAATTAAAAAAAATCTTAAATATTTTTAGACGTAAATTCAAGACATTTATTTTAAAAATCACATATCTATTATTAAAACTCCAAAGTAAGATGTATATTCTTTAATGCATTGTGAAAGCGTTGTAAAATAGCAAGTAGAAGATTCAAATTGATACGTTCAGTGTTTCTTGAGATAAGCGCACAAAAAACTCTCAATTTTAACATTGGTGAGATAGGCTGTTCCGGCTCTCCTTAATTTCGACCCCCGAATTTGCTGTCTCCAAATTTTATCTCCATTGTCATTTCATATCATCTCTCATCTGGTGGTCTATTTCTGGACAGAAGTGTCGGCGGGTGTCTCGGCGGTGCATGGCAGGATGATATACTCTGAGGAAAACCACTTCCTCCTCCGGTAGGTCGTTGCGGGTCTCCGCTCCTCTTCTGGGACCATTTCGTGACCACCAGTCAGGGACCTTTGGGGCTCAGAGTGCCTGCCTTGGGGCCATAAGGGCTCGGCTGCTGGTCTCGTTGCCGTCCAGCTGTAGGAGAGCAAGTTCGCTGTCCTGGCATTACGGGGGAAACCTCTATCGAAGTAAACTATAGAGACCCTGCCCTCTGTAATGTCGTGGCTTGATGGGTCGGCCGCCCTCTGTCTCCTTCACCTCATCCTTCCTTGCGGGAGAGCCCCCACTTGCGCGCATAGGAACAATGGGCACAGCAAGATAGCGCACGTACCGAATCCCTTCCGTAATGGAATGCAAATCCCACTCACCACATTTAAAATAAGTTGCAAAACTTAAACCATAAGAGGAGAATAAAATGTATTACACAAAATCTAGAACTTCTACAGCACAATAGTTTTTTATGTGCATGCAATATCTCCAGATGTTCCTTGCAATTGCTTTCAATTTTCAAATAATACCTTTCTCAAACAGAAGATGGTTATTATGGATTTTTCCTGTCTTATTTCCTTTTCTTTTCCTTTTCGTAGTCTTTCAAAGAACATACATTTTCAAAACCATCTGCTGTTGAACCCTTTAAAGCATTATGGTTTCAGGTACCATTTATAGGCTTCATTCGCCTTAAATAATGTTTTAGTGCGGTTCTTTTGTTATTATAGGTGAATGCTGTGTAACTCTAAGTTTTATGTAGCCTGTACTCATTTGAAAATCATTACATTCACCACCCGATATTACTTAACGTTGGATGTTTTCCCTTATCGTGAAAGATGAATGTCTGGTAACCCTAATCTCTGTGTAACAGGTGCTCAAAGTAAAGTAATTTCATTCATCGTCCGATATGATTTGACGTTGGAGGCTTTCTCTTACCTTAAAGATGAATTTTGTGTAAGTCTAAACTCTATGAATCCTGTACTCATTTGAACATCATTTTATTCACCGTCCGATATAACTTAACTTTGGAGGCCTTCTCTTATCCTTAAAGATAAATGTTGTATAAGACTAAGCTCTATGCAACCTGTATTCATGTGAACATCATTTCATTCATCCCCGACATGACGACGTTGGAAGCTTTCCCTTCTTCTTAAAGATGAATGTCTGGCAACTCTAAGCTCTATGTACCATGTAACCAGTTGAACATCATTCATTTACCGTGGGATTTGACTTATCGTTGGAGGTTTTCCCTTATCCTTAAAGATGAATGTTGTGTAAGTGGGTATTAATTTGCAATACTTGCACACTTTAAACTCTCACACATTAAATAAACATTTCATGTCGTATATAAGAAGTGGTTGGGTGTTTTAAGGGATCCTGTACGGATGCGAGGTCTGGGGTTCGGTGGCTCATATCACCCTCCGCAGGCTGCAAGCCGTGCAGAACAGGGCCTTAAGGATGATCTACGGTACCGACCGCAGGTTCCCATCCCACTTCCTGCACACCCAGTCTGGCATACCATACGTCATAGACGTCGTTCGCGAACGTACACGCACGTTGTATGCCAAGATCACCCCCCACCCAAACCAGCTGGTAAACACACTCGGTCAATACGACCACCGTCTCCCCAGGAGACGGAGGAGCTATCGCCTACCCAAGGACGCCCTTCGGTGGTAGGTTCTGGCTCTCCTCCTACCCCTAACATTCACCGCCAGGTCAAAACGCGCCCTCGCCCCGGCTGGCAGATTAACACCTGCAGCCGTACCCTGGGCGCGCGCACGACCTGGAAACACCAACATCATTAACCTAATTTCCATCTGGCCTCTCGCAACTGGTTCCACCACGGCTTGTCGGCTCGCTAGCGACCGCAAAAGCAGGGTGGAACGGGCACTGTTCCCCGAGGGGAATACCCCGGCACCAGAAGCATCAGCAGAGGCCAACTGCGCCGTCTAAAACAACGACACGCAAGCTTGCGAACAACTTAGTTCTATTTTACCGCACGGGTAAATCCGCACAGCGGATAGGTACCGTGGCGCGTAACCCTCCGCCCGGGAGAACCCGGGCGACCCGCACCTGCTCTCTCTTGGCTCTTGTCTGGAAGGGAGGTCCGAGGCTACAGGGTACCCTTACCGGGCGATTCACGCCCAACGGTCCAAAATATTTAAGCAGAACTTTAGCTGTTAAACAGCCACCTGGCCACGGTAACAAAACAGTGGCGCTTACCCATGTAGTGATAATGACATCCCTGTTTATTTATTTTATAAATATTAACTATTGATCCAGGCATCAATTATTAAACATTTTCAGTGCAAGGTCAAAACATAACACAAAGAAATTTGTATAGGCTTCTTTATCGTAAGCTTGCTTTACCGTCATTAATATGGTTTAATATACACCACTGCAACGTCTGTTCTTCGTTCACGAAGCCTCGAGTTCGAATCTGGAGTTATCTGGAAGATTTCCATGGGGTTTACAAATTGTCATAAAAAGCGAATGTCTGATAACGCTAAGCTCTATTTACCGCAGACTCATTTGAGAATCATTTCGTTAATCTTCCGATAAGGCTTAACGTTAGATGTTTTCTCTTATACTGAGAGGTGAATGTTGCGTAAGTCCAAGCTCTGTGTAACCTGTACTTATTTGAACATCATTTCATTCATCGTCTGATATAGCTTAACGTTAGAGGGTTTCTCTTACGCTTAAAGCTGAATGTTGTGTAAGTCTAAGCTCTATCTGCCATGGACTGATTTGAAAATCATTTCATTTCTCTTCCGATATGAACTTACTTTGGAGGCTTCTCCTTTTTCTAAAAGGTGAATCTGTGGTAAATCTAAGCTCTGTGTACCCTGGACTCATAGGAACATCATTTCATTCATCGTCCGACATGAATTAACCTTGGAGGTTTTCTCTTAATTTGAAAGTAAATGTCTGTAAACTCTTAGCCCTATGTACCCTGGACTCATTTGAACATCATTTCATTCATCGTCCGATATGACCTAACGCTGGAGATGCGTACGATAAATGAATCTCGGTTAACTCCAAGCTCTAATGTACCTTGGATTAATTTGAATATCATTTCATTCATTATCCGATATGACTTAAATTAAGAGATTTTAACTTATGCTAAAAGTCAATATCTGGAAACTCTAAGCTCTATGTACCCTGGACTCAGTTTAACATCATTCCAATTATCGTCCGATATGACCTTACGTTGGAGATTTCCCCGTATTGTGAAAAACGATCGTCTGGTAACCGAAAGGTCTATGTACCCTGGACTCATTTCAACATCATTTCATTCATCGTCCGACAAGAGTTAACTTCAGTGGTTATCTCGTATCCTGAAAGTGAATGTCTGGTGACTCTAAGCTCTATGTACCCTGGACTCATTTGAACATCATTTCATTCATCGTCCGACAAGTGTTAACCTTAGTGGTTTTCTCTTTTCCCGGAAGTGTATGTCTGGTAACTCTAAGCTCTATGTGCCCTGGACTCATTTGAACATCATTTCATTCATCGTCTGACAAGATTTAACCTTAGTGGTTATCTCTTATCCTGGAAGTGAATGTCTGGTAACTCTAAGCTCTATGTACCCTCGACTCATTTGAGCATCATTTCATTCGTCGTCCTACAAGATTTAACCTTAGAGGTTATCTCTTATCCTGAAAGTGAATGTCTGGTAACTGTATGCTGTATGTACCCTGGGCTCATTTGAAGAACATTTCATTCATCGCCCGATATGACTTAACGTTGGAGGTTTTCCCTTATCCTGAAAGATGAATGCCTGGTAACTCTAAGCTCTATGTACCCTGTACTTATTTGAACATCGTTCCATTCTTCGTTCGATATGACTTAACTTTGGAGGTTTTCTCTAATGCTGGAAGATGAATGTCTGGTAACTCTAAGCTCTATGTACCATGTACTTATTTGAACGTCGTTCCATTCTTCGTTCGATATGACTTAACTTTGGAGGTTTTCTCTAATGCTGGAAGATGAATGTCTGGTCACTCTAAGCTCTATGTAACCTGGACTCATTTGAACATTATTTCATTCATCGTCTGACATGGCCTAACTTTGGAGGTTTTCCGGTATACCGAAAGATGAATGTCGGGTGACCCTAAGCTCTATGTACATTGGATTCATTTGAGTATCATTTCATTCATCCTGTGATTTGACTTCACCTTGGGTATTATCTGTTATTCTGAAAGAAGAAGGTCTCTTAAGTCTAAGCTCTCTGTACCCTGAACTCATATGAACGTCATTTCATTCATCATCCCATAAACCTTAAGTTTGAAGGTTTTCTCTTGTACTGAAAGACGAATGTCTGATAACTCTAAGCGCTATCTAACCTGGACTTATTTGAACGACATTTCATTCATTCTCCCATATAACTTAACGTTGAAGGTTCTCTCTTATAGTGAAAGGCGATTGTCGGGTAACCCTAAGCTCTATTCAACTTGGACTCACTTGAACATCGTTTCTTTCATCGTCCGATATGGCTTAACTTTGGAGGTTTTCACTTATTCTGAAAGATGAACGACTTTTTTTCTCTAAGCCCTATGTCCATGTATTGGACTGTAAAATCTTGTGGCATGAAAATGTTGGGGTTGAATGGATATATTCCCGTTTTGCGGAACCCACTACTAGCTGTTTCTGCAGGATTTCCCAAAGAGATTCCCTATCCGGTAAACTGTAACTGTTAGACAAATATGACATTTTCAGCCATGTTTCGATTTCGTGGCAGTAGACGTTCAGTTTCTAGCATGAGTATTAAAAGTACAAAAGTAAGTGGTGCCTAATTCACATACAAAAGGTCCGGATTTCGAATCTCGTTAATTGAATCTGCTTGCAATATTAACATATCAAACTTTTCAAAATTATATCTGTATTCGAACATTGTAACACACGCATATAATAACGCAAGTATTGATTTGTAATACTACCACACTTTAAAGCTCTCACATATTAAATAAACGTTTCATGTCGTGTATAAGAAACGGTTGGGCGGTCAGTCTGGTCGCCATCTCATAGAAGCGCCCTTGTCAGATCATTGGGAAATTATGACCCCACTAGACGCCGATCTAGACTGCATCGGCTCCTCCGCATGGCATGCGGGCACCCTAGATAACCCAGGAGCTAAACCTATCAGCAGCTAAAGCTGAGCTCCTCATAATTCTTCCAAGTTGTTTGGCATCTAAATTTCTCCCCAAATAAAATACAAAATATTTAAAACAAAAAATGGGTGTTAAGTACTGCATCCTCCCCTTCAACCCGAAGGTACTTTGGTAACCTCAAAATTAACTCCCAATCAAAAACCTACATCACCTTCATCCTACATCTTTCAATAAAAATCCTACCTGCGGTAAAACCCTTAATGGGTGGGCACGCAGCAAAAACCTTCTGGCTGTATACAGCCAGCCAGCACGAGCGAGCGAGCGAGCGAGCAGTCTGGTGGGGAGGTCCGAGGCCACAGGGTACCCTTACCGGGCGGTTCACCCCCAAAGTCCAGCAGTAATAACCGTCATGATAGCTGTTAAACAGCCACCTGGCCACGGTACCAAAACAGGGGCACTTACCCATTTAGTGACTATAACTTCCCTTTTTTTTATTTATTTTATAAATATTAACTATTGATCCATGCATTCATTACTAAACATTTTCAGTGCAAAGTCAAAACATAACACACAGAAATTTGTATACGCTACTTTATCGTAAGCTTGCCTTACCGTCATTAATATGGTTCAATATCCGCCACTGCAACGTCTGTCCCTCGTTCACGAAGACTCAAGTTGGAATCTGGAGTTATCTGGAAGCTTTCCCTGGGGTTTACAAAAAGTCATAAAAAGCGAATGTCTGATAACGCTAAGCTCTATGTAACCTGTACTTATTTGAACATCATTTCATTCATCGTCTGATATACCTTAACGTTAGAGGGTTTCTCGTATCATTGAAGATAAATGTTGTGCAAGTCTAAGGTCTACGTAACCTGTACTCATTTGAATATCATTTCCTTCATCGTCAGATATATCTTAACGTTAGAGGTTTTCTCGTATCATTAAAGATACATGTTGTGTAAGTCTAAGCTCTACGTAACCTGTACTCATTTGATAATCATTTCATTCATCGTCCGATATAAATTAACGCTGGAGATGTGTCCCTATCTTGATAAATGAATCTCGGTTAACTCCAAGCTCTATGTACCCTGGACTCATTTGAATATCACTTCATTCATCATCCGATATGACTTAAATTAAGAGATTTTAACTTATGCTAAAAGCCAATATCTGGTAACTCTAAGCTCTATGTACCCTGGACTCCGTTTAACATCATTCCATGCATCGTCCGATATGACTTTACGTTGGAGATGTCCCCGTATCCTGAAAATGACGGTCTGGTAACATAAAGCTCTAAGTACCCTGGACTCATTTCAACATCATGTAATTCATCGTCCAACAAGAGTTAACCTTAGTGGTTATCTCTTATCCTGAAAGTGAATGTCTGGTGACTCTAAGCTCTTTGTGCCCTGCACTCATTTGAGCATCATTTCATTCATCGTCCGACAAGAGTTAACCTTAGTGGTTATCTCTTATCCAGAAAGTAAATGTCTGGTAACTCTAAGCCCTTTGTGACCTGGACTCATTTGAACATCATTTCATACATCGACTGATATGGGTTTTCTCTTATACTGAAATACGAATGTCTGGTACCTCTATGCTCTATGTACCCTGGTCTCATTGGAACGTCATTTCATTCATCCGCCGATGTAATTTAATGTTGAAGGTATACTCTTATACTGAAAGATGAATGTCTGGTTACTCTAAGCTCTGTGTAAGCTGGACTCATTTGAACATCATTTCATTCATTTTCTGATATACCTTAACGTTGGAGGCTTTCTGTTATCCTTAAAGATGAATGTCTGGTTACTCTAAGCTCTAGGTAACCTGTAGTCATTTGAACATCATTTCATTCATCGTCTGATATACCTTAACGTTAGAGGGTTTCTCGTATCATTGAAGATGAATGTTGTGTAAGCCTAAGCTCTGTATAACCTGTACTTAGTTGAACATCGTTTCATTGAGCGTCCGATATGGCTTAACGTTGAACGTTTTCTTCTACCCTGAAAGACGAATCTTCGGTAACTGTAAGCTCTGTGTACACTAGACTCATTTGTAGATCATTTCGTTCCTCGTCCCATATGACTTTACGTTGGAGTCTTCTCCTTATCCTAAAAGGTGAATCTGTGGTACCCCTAAGCTCTATATACCCTATACTCATTTGAACATATTTTCATTCATCGTCCGATATGAGTTAACGTTGGAGGTTTTCTCTTAGACTGAAACACGAACGTTTAGTAATTCTAAGCTCTATGTCCCGGGGACTCCTTTGAACAGCATTTCATTCATCCTACGGCATTACTTAGTTTTACTGGTTTTCTCTTATCCTGAAAGTGAATATCTGGTAGCTTTAAGATCTGTGTATGCTCTACTCATTTAAACATCATTTAATTTATCGTCCGATATGACCTAACGCTGCAGATGTCCCCATATCCCGAAAAATAAATGTCGGGTAACTCCAAGCTCTATGTACCCTGGACTCGTTTGAACATCATTTTATTCATCGTCCGACATGACTTAACTTAAGAGGTTTTTTCTTGTACTAAAAGTCGGGTAACTATCAGCTCTATGTATGCTGGACTCATATGAGTATAATTTCATTCATCGTCCGATATGGCTTAACATTGGGGGTTTTCGCTTATCCTGAAAAATGAATGTATGTTCATTTAAAGCTCTATGTAACCAGGACTCATTTGAATAGCATTTCACTCATCCTCTGATAATTCTTAGCTTTGGGTTATTCTCTTTTCCTCAAGGATGAACGTATCTTAACTCTGTACTCTATGTGTCCTGGACTCATTATGAACATCATTTCATTCATAATCCGATAAACCTTAAGGTTAGAGGATTTATCTTATAGTGAAGGACGAATGTCTGGTGACTTAAAGTTCTATCTAATCTGGACTTATTTGAACGACATTTCATTCATCATCCGATATAACCTAACGCTGAAGATGTGTCCGTATTCTGATAAATGAACCTCGGTTAACTCCAAGCTCTATGTACCCTGGACTCATTTGAATATTATTTCATTCATTATCCGATATGACTTAAATTAAGAGATTTTAACTTATGCTAAAAGTCAATATCTGGTAACTCTAAGCTCTATGTACTCTGGACTCAGTTTATCATCATTCCATTCATCGTCCGATATGACCTTACGTTGGAGATTTCCCCGTATTGTGAAAAACGAACGTCTGGTAACAGAAAGCTCTAAGTACCCTGGACTCATTTCAACATAATTTCATTCATCGTCCGACAAGAGTTATCCTTAGTGGTTATCTGTTATCCTGATAGTGAATGTCTGGTGACTCTAAGCTCTATGTACCCTGCACTCATTTCAACATCATTTCATTCATCGTCCGACAAGAGTTACCCTTAGTGGTTATCTCTTATCCTGAAAGTGAATGTCTGGTAAGTCTAAGCTCTTTGTGCTCTGGACTCATTTCAACATCATTTCATTCATCGTCCGACAAGAGTCAATCTTAGTGGTTATCTCTTGTCCTGAAAGTGAATGTCTGGTAACTATAAGCTCTATGTGCCCTGCACTCATTTGAGCATCATTTCATTCATCGTCCGACAAGAGTTAACGTTAGTGGCTATCTCTTATCCTGAAAGTAAATGTCTGGTAATTCTAAGCTCTATGTACCCTGGACTCATTTGAACATCATTTCAATCATCGTCTGACAAGAGTTAACCTTAGTGGCTATCTCTTATCCTGAAAGTGAATGTCTGGTAATTCTAAGCTCTATGTACCCTGGACTCATTTGAACATCATTTCATTCATTATCCGATATAACTTAACGTAGAAGGTTTTCCTCTTATACTGAAAGATGAATGTCTGGTTACTCTGAGCTCTATATAACCTGGACTCATTTGAACATCATTTCATTCATCGTCCTTATGGCCTAACATTGGATGTTTTCCCTTATCGCGAAAAATAAATGTCGGATAACTCTAAGCTCTATGTAATCTGGACTCATTTGAACATCATTTCATTTATCGTCCGATATGACTTAACTTTGTAGGTTTTCCCTTATCCTTAAAGACGAATGTTGTGTATCGCTAAGCTCTGTGTACCCTGTACATGTACCCTAGGACACATTTGCTGGTTTAGGTCAGAGCATCATAAGTACAAAGTGTCACAGTTCTTAATATTGTATTTAATATGATTTTTTGATTTCCGATGTGAAAATTCAAAGTTCATATCCCGACTTGTTATCCTATTTTGGTGCCTAATTACGAGACAGGTCTGCTTTATTTACTTCCTATTTTCAAAAACATTTCACAACAGAATCTATTAGAACTATCACCTGCAGAAGCCGCGAGTGCCCAGTTGAAGCCTCTGCAAACAAGCACTCCACACTTTCATCATCATCATCATCATCATCATCATCATCATCATCATCATCATCATCATCATCATCATCATCATCATCATCATCATCATCATCATCATCATCATCATCATCATCATCATCATCATCATCATCATCATCATCATCATCATCATCATCATCATCATCATCATCATCATCATCATCATCATCATCATCATCATCATCATCATCATCATCATCATCATAATCATCATCATCATCATCATTATCATCATCATCATATCATCATCATCATCGTCATCGTCATCATCATCGTCATCGCCACTCTCATCACTCTTCCGATTCCAGAGGCACAAAGAATCTTCGACTTCGGAGGACGAAGATTCAGTAGTGCACTTCCTTCTTTATCTGGTTGTCTTTGTCGTTTTGGTTTGCTATGCTAAGGTCTATTTGACATTTGGCGGAAACTTGTCGGCCTTCTTCGACTTCTCTTCTGGAAGCTGAGCTTTGTATGGCGAACTTGTAATTACACAAGCTGTCCCAGCTCGAGATGGATTGGCAGGTTCTGATGAACTTGCCTTCTGCTTTAATGGCCGCGGAGTGGCTCACTGGTTAGACCGCTTGTCTTTCAACAAGGCAGCTCGGGTTCGATTCGAGGCGGCCACAAAATGAGATTTGTGATCAACAATACGGCGCTGGGCGGATTTACCTCGGGGTCTCCGGTTTCCCCCGCCATCTCATTCCACCGGTGCTCCATATTCATCTCATGTATCATCAGTGTCATCACCTGTGGTGCCGTATTTAGTATAAGCGGGTGTTAAACACTACCCATTTCTGCTTTAGTGTTGAGATTGGGCTCATGTCTGCGCCAGGATCAATCTCCTCTCCGAAGTAGGTGGATCTGTCATGTGTGCCACATTTTTGATTCAGGAGCTTCATCGTGTTCACTGCACGCTCCATTTTCATGGATTCTAAAATCTTGTGGCCTGAAAATGTTGGGGTTGAATGGATATATTCCCGTTTTGCGGAACACACTACTAGCTGTTTCTGCTGTTTCTGCAGGCTTTCTCAAAGAGATTCCCTATCCGGTAAACTGTAAGTGTTAGACCAATATGACTTTTTCAGCCATGTTTCGATTTCGAGGCAGCAGACGTTCAGTTTCTATGACGACTATTAAATGTACAATAGTAAATAGTGTCTAACTCACATACAAAAGGTACGGGAGTTCGAATCTCGTTATTTGAATCTGCTGGCAATATTAACATATCAAACTTTCAAAATTATATGTGTATTCGAACAACTTAACACACGCATATAATAACGAAAATATTAATTTGTAATACTTGCACACTTTAAGCTCTCACACATTAAATAAACATTTCATGTCGTATATAAGAAGCGGTTGGGTGTTCCGTCTGGTGGGGAGGTCCGAGGCTACAGGGTACCCTTACCGGGCGGTTCGCGCCCCAAGTCCAGCAGTAATAACCGTAATGATAGCTGTTAAACACCCACCTGGCCACGGTATCAAAACATTGGCACTTACCCATGTAATGACTATGACTTCCCTTTTTATTTACTTTATAAATATTGAGTATTGATCCATGCATCTATTACTAAACATTTTCAGTGCAAAGTCAAAACATAACACATAAAAATTTGTATACGATACTTTATCGTATGCTTGCTTTACCGTCATTAATATGGTTTAATATCCGCCACTGCAACGTCTTTCCCTTGTTGACGAAGTCTCGAGTTCGAGTCTGATGTTATCTGGAAGCTTTCCCTGGGGTTTACAAATTGTCATAAAAAGCGAATGTCTGAGAACGCTAAGCTCTATGTACCGCAGGCTCATTTGAGAATCATTTCGTTCATCGTCCGATAAGGCTTAACGTTAGATGTTTTCTCATATCCTGAAAGGTGAATGTTGTGAAGGTCTAAGCTCTATGCAACCTGCACTTATTGGAACATCATTTCATTCATCGTCAGATATATCTTAACGTTAGAGGGTTTCTCGTATTATTAAAGATAAATGTTGTGTAAGTCTAAGCTCTACGTAACCGGTATTCATTTGAACATAATTTCATTCATCCTCCGAAAGGACTTAACGTAGAAGGTTTTCTGTTATACTGAAACACCAATGTCTGGTAAATCTAAGCTCTGTGTACCCTGGACTCATTTAAATATCATTTCATTCATCGTCCGACATGACTTAACCTTGTAGGTTTTCTCTTATCCTGAAAGTAAATGTCTGGTAAATCTAAGCTCTGTGTACCCTGGACTCATTTGAATATCATTTCATTCATCATCCGATATGACTTAAATCAAGAGATTTTAACTAATGCTAAAAGTTAATATCTGGTAATTCTCAGCTCTATGTAGCCTGGACTCAGTTTAACATCATTCCATTCATAGTCCCATAAGACCTTACATTGGAGATTTCCCCGTATCCTGAAAAACGAATGTCTGGTAACCGAAAGCTCTATGTACCCTGGACCCATTTCAACATCATTTCATTCATCGTCCGACAAGAGTTAACCTTAGTGGTTATCTGTTATCCTGAAAGTGAATGTCCGGTAACTCTAAGCTCCTTGTACCCTGGACTCATTTGAGCATCATTTCATTCATCGTCCGACAACAGTTAACCTTAGTGGTTATCTCTTATCCTGAAAGTGAATGTCTAGTAACTCCCAGCTCTATGTGCCCTGGACTCATTTGAGCATCATTTCATTCATCATCCGATGTAACTAAACTTTGAAGGTTTTTCTCTTATGCTGAAAGATGAATGTCTGGTTACTCTAAGCTCTATGTAACTAGGACTCATTTGAACACCATTTCATTCATCGTACGACATGGCCTAACGTTGGAGGTTTTCCGTTATCCCGAGAGTTAAATGTCGGATAACTGTTAGCTCTATGTACTCTGGACTCATTTGAACATCACTTCATTCATCGTACGATCTGACAAAACGCTGGAGATTTTTCCCGTACACCGAAAGATGACTGTCGGGTAACACTAAGCTCTATGTATCCTGGACTCATTTGAGTATCATTTCATTCATCCTGCGATATGGCTTAACCTTGGGAATTTTCTCTTATACCTGAAAGATGGAGTTCTCTTAAGTCTAAGCTCTATGTACCCTAAACTCATTTGAACGTCATTTCCTTCATCATCCAATAAACCTTAAGGTTGAAGGTTTTCTCTTGTACCGAAAGACGAATGTCTGATAACTCTAAGCGCTATCTAACCTGGACTTATTTGAACGACATTTCATTCATCATCCCATATAACTTAACATTGAAGATTTTCTCTTATAGTGAAAGGCGAATGTCGGGTAACTCTAAGCTCTATGCACCTTGGACTCACTTGAACATCGTTTCTTTAATCGTCCGATATGGCTTAACTTTGGAGGTTTTCTCTTATCGTGAAAGATGCACGACTGGTACCTCTAAGCCCTATGTACAATGGGCTCATTGAAACATCATTTCATTTATCATCCGATATGACTTTACGTTACGGGCTTGTTCTTATCCTAAAAGATGAATCTGTAGTATCCCTAAGCTCTCTGTACCCTGTACTCATTTAAACATCTTTTCATACATCGGCTGATATGGCTTAAAGTTAGAGGTTTTCCCTTATCCTGTAAGATGAATGTTGGGTAACACTAAGCTGTTTATATCCTGTACTTATTTGAACATCATTTCATTCATCGTCTGATATACCTTAAGGTTAGAGGATTTCTCGTATCATTAAAGATAAATGTTGCGTAAGTCTAAGCTCTACCTAACCTGTACTCATTTGAATATCATTTCATTCATTGTCTGATATCTCTTAACGTTAGAGGGTTTCTCGGATCATTAAATATAAATGTGTAAGTCTGAGCTCTACGTAACCTGCACTCATTTGAACATAATTTCATTCATCGTCCGAAATGACTTAACGTAGAAGGTTTTCTGTTATACTGAAACACGAATGTCTGGTAAATCTAAGCTCTGTGTACCCTGGACTCATTTGAACATCATTTCACTCATCGTCCGACATTACTTAACCTTGTAGGTTTTCTCTTATCCTGAAAGTTAATGTCTGGTAACTCTAAGGTCTATGTACCCTGGACTCATTTGAACATCATTTCATTCATCCCCACTTGCTATTGTACTTTGGTGCGTCATTACGAGACAGGTCTTTTTTTATTTACTTCTTTTTCTCACACACTTTTTACAACAGAACCTATTAGAACTATCACCTGCAGAAACTGTGTGTGCCCAGTTGAAACATCTTCAATCAGGTGCTCCGCATCTTCATCATCATCATCATCATCATCATCATCATCATCATCATCATCATCATCATCATCATCATCATCATCATCATCATCATCATCGTCGTCGTCGTCGTCGTCTTCATCGTCGCTCTCGTTATCCCGCTCTTCCTCCGATTTAAGAGGCACAAAGAGTCTTCGTCTTCGGAGGACGAGGATTCAATAGTGCACTTCCATCTTTATCTGGTTGTCTTTGTCGTTTTGGTTTGCTATGCTAAAGTCCATCTAACTTTTGGCGCAAACTTGTCGGCCTTCTTTGACGTCTCTTCTGGGAGCTGAGCTTTGTATGGCGAACTTTTAATTATACAAGATGTCCCAGCTCGAGATGGATTAGCATGTTCCGATGAACTTGCCTTCTGCTTTAGTGGCCGTGCCGTGGCTCAGTGGTTAGACCACTTGTCTCTCACAAAGGCAGCCCGGGTTCGATCCGAGGCTACCGCAAAATGAGATTTGTGGTGGGCAATACGGCGCTGGGCGGGTTTTCTCCGGGATCTCCGGTTTCCCGTCAAATCATTCCACCGGTGCTCCATATTCATCTCATGTATCATCAGTGTCATCGCCTGCGTTGCCGTATTTAGTAAAAGCGGGTGTTAAACACCACCCATTTCTGCTTTAGTGTTGAGATTGGGCTCATATCTGTCGCCAGGATCAATCTCCTCTGGTAAGCAGGTGGATTTGTCACTTGTGCCACTCTTTTATATTCAGGAGCTTCGTCGTGTTCATTGCACTCTCCATTTTAATGGATTGAAAAATCTTGTGGCCAGCAAATTTTGGGGTTGAATGGATATTATCAATATATGGATATATCAGTATTATGGATATATCAATTATTTGTTTACGTGTTGCTTGTGTAACGAGACGACACTGAAGGTGGCTTTTGTGTACGTCATTTTTACTGCTGCAAGGGGTATAGAAAGTTATTTTTCACTGCAATTAAGCGCATTTTAAATTTCTACAAACAAGACCTGTAAGGTGAGAAGGTACTACCTATCTCCGCAATGTTATTTCCATGATCTTTGGGTGCACATTACTAAGAAATTGTTATTGATAAGTACATGAAAATATTCAGGCATGTACTTAATAACTTGATCTTGCATAATACCTATAATAATAATAATAATAATAATAATAATAATAATAATAATAATAATAATAATAATAATAATAATAATAATAATAATAATAATAATAATAATAATAATAATAATAATAATAATAATAATAATAATAATAATAATAATAATAATAATAATAATAATAATAATAATAATAATAATAATAATAATAATAATAATAATAATAATAATAATAATAATAATAATAATAATAATAATAATAATAATAATAATAATAATAATAATAATAATAATAATAATAATAATAATAATAATAATAATAATAATAATAATAATAATAATAATAATAATAATAATAATAATAATAATAATAATAATAATAATAATAATAATAATAATAATAATAATAATAATAATAATAATAATAATAATAATAATAATAATAATAATAATAATAATAATAATAATAATAATAATAATAATAATAATAATAATAATAATAATAATAATAATAATAATAATAATAATAATAATAATAATAATAATAATAATAATAATAATAATAATAATAATAATAATAATAATAATAATAATAATAATAATAATAATAATAATAATAATAATAATAATAATAATAATAATAATAATAATAATAATAATAATAATAATAATAATAATAATAATAATAATAATAATAATAATAATAATAATAATAATAATAATAATAATAATAATAATAATAATAATAATAATAATAATAATAATAATAATACCTTCAAAGGCAAAACTTGCCTTAAACTATTCTTCACAATCCCTGCGAATCATTTTCTTCAATTCTATAATAAATATGTTTTTATTGACTAAAATATAAAACAAAATTACTTGTAGCAAAAGACGCGCTTCTGGAACTAACCTTGCGCTCGGTTTTGCAGGTATCTGTCCGTCGGCAGAGCGGGTGATAAAAGGACTGCATGTTAAGATACCACGCCATCGTGTAAATTCGACAGGAGGGTACTGTGACTCGAGATGTGATGACGCTCTACAGTCCCAAGGAGTAGCCAGTGGTCTGTACGTTGTCTTTGATAGAGAATGTGATACAAGTTGCCATTTTCTGTACAGTATATTTAAAATAACGTCGCCAACCAGAAAAATTTTAATGACATTAAATGAATATTAAAAAAGTTTATAAAATTGTATAAAAGGGAAATCATAGTCGCTACATGGGTTAGTGCCACCTTATACTCCGTGGCCTAGAGTCGCATTTCGCGCCATGTATTCCATAGTATGGTCTATTAGGTATATGTAAACTCCTAAGAGTGACCCTGTAGCTTCGGACCTCCCCATCAAGCTGTCATGCCAACCGTCCTTATATACTACATGAAATGCCCAAATTGTATCCGTGAGAGTTTACTGGTTTTATATATATTCGATTCTACCAAATTAATGTGCACGTAGTTTCAGAATAATTTCAAATGTAACATACGCCCTAATTGTACTTAAACTTTTGATAATAATCTATTATTGTGATCATCACAACTTCAGTACAAATCAGCAACTTTAAACAACCAAATTCATGCTGCGGACAAGTTTAATAATAGCCAGGTCTGAGTTAGGATACCAGATTGCTATTAGTAGAACACGTCTTTTTGTTATTTTGTTACATATGTACGTACTTTACTGTCTCTGGTTCTCAATATCCCATTCTATTATGTGTGTATACACAATATAATATTGCTGAGAGGGCGGTTTATCAAGTTAGAGCTTTTTACTAATCGTACATTTAGAAAAGGTTTTACTTCCGCTACGTGAGCGACAGTCAGCATATCAGACTTTTGCTTTAAACATCGAAATTCAAATGATTGTTATTACTTCCAGTTTAATTATAACATTAAACGTGTTACATCAACATGAACGTTTGTTACTGTGTGTACTATCAGAGTAAACAATCGAAGTATTCTATTACAGTCAGTAATTGGATTTCAGGTATTGAGCACAAATCGAGGATTCAGACTTACTACTGCAATCACAAGAAACCGTTTTAAAAAATGTGTACTTCTGTCTGTCTCTCTATCTCAACTTTCGTCTGTTTGTCTGTCTATATGTGAACAACAGAGCACAAAAAAAAAATAAACGGAAAGTTACCAACCAACCTCGGTATTCATTTTCTGTAAGTTCTAAACTTGTGGAATGAGGACTTAGAAGTCAGTTTCCGGGGGAGTTCAAAAATTCTATGTTAAATTATTTGCTTTTAATAAATTAATCAGGGATTTTTATTTGAAGTATAATGCATTTGAAGTATTAGTTCTCCTTGAATAGAAAAGGAAATAGGAACTTAGAAATTAAAAACTACATACCTTTAAGTAACTATCTTGGATTTGTGATCAACATTTGTGTATTTTAACGAGTTCTACAGCTGCTGTGCAGCAACTTTTCGTTCATCTCATAAACAACTTAATGTTTTCCTGACAATGAATAGAGACGATAAGATGAGAAGCTTGAATGAAGTTTTTCGATTTATTTTAAACCATGTTTTATTTCAATAATTTACTAAAACTTTGAAGCGATAATTCCTTTGGGGTGCGCGGTCAGAACCCCTCGACCCCCCCTTAAATACGTTCCTGTAAATATATATCCTGCGGGTACTAGGAGTATTTTCGGAAGTTTATCTTGTTGACCGTGCTTCTATAAGTGATATAAAAAGAATATTAATATCAATATAAAGATGATAATCACGTTAGCAACTTATGTCGAGGATATATTGCGTCCTACAGATAATTTTCGAGATAGTTCATGTTATTTTTTGCTTTGATATCTCTGCTTTAATCGAATAGGAAGCCATTATTCAGTTTTTATCTCTGATTGTATAAACATAATGTAGTTACAAGTCTATCTCATATAGTCTAGACAAACAATTGACTACCATTTGAAGTAAACTGTATTCCATAGTAATTAAAAGAAAATTAGAAATAATACATTGTTTATCTTGAGTAAATGAAGTAGAGAGCGGAATGTGTTTCATAACGGTAATTTTTGAGATAACATCATGAAAGTGTAGCATATAAAGGTGTTTAATTATTATTTAGAAACCGTTACAGATCATTTGTTCTGAGGGCAAAGAGTTACTTCTAAACTTCATGAAAGCCATTCACAAAATTTACTGTAATTTTTTATTTACCCACAATGCATTTAGTATATGGTATAGTGGATTTTCAGAGTTTTGGGATTGTCAACCCGGTACATTTGAAACGTTATTATCTGAGTAAGCGTTTCATATACCCCACATTCCGTTCAGATTACGTCATATAGTATTGCACTCCACCCAAAGTTTGGTGTAAATAGGGAAGATATTCCACGTTTAAGTGGAAATACACGCTTTGAGATCCCCTGAATAACAAAGTTCATTTTTATAAAAATTTCGGTTGTGTCTGTGAACGGCATAGCTCAAAATGAAAAGTCGGTTAGGTACTAAACTTGGTATTTTGGTTCAGCATCTTTCAAGGATGCGACACAAAGACTTTCCAGTTCCACACTACCGTTGGACGTAAACTTTTTAGATAATGCTGATTGTGTCCATTATGGCTATCATTATATTGATCAAAATATAATATGTTTAAGATACTTTCATGACAGTTCAGATATCTGTCTTGCATTTTCCGGGAATTTACTAAGAAATCCTCTACATTCTGGAAGACTTTAGGATAATTCGGAAACCAGGAGAGGTAGAAAAAATCTTAAGCACAACAAATGTACAACATTTATATATGACAATTCTTTGTAGAGTGAAACATTTCCGAGATATTCTGAAAGGTATACTGTGTGAAATGGACATAATTATGCATGATTTCCAGTAGCCCATTCAGTTCACCTCAAGGAAACACATCATAACCTAAAATTATTTCTAGAAAAAGTCAAATATGTAGAAAAGAAGTGGCAGGTCTGTGGAGATTTAAAAGTTGCTACCATGCTACTACGTCAGCAATACTAAAACGTTATGTTTTATTTGTAAGTGGGATTGTAGAGTACAATCCGAGCACTGGAGAAGAAAAAATTGGATGATATGCGCTGAGGAAAGCTACTTCCTACTCCAGTAGGCCGGTTGCCGGTCTCCGCTCCTCTACTGGGACCATTTCGTGACCGCCAGCCAGGGACCTATGGGGCTCGGATCGTCTGCCTTGGCACCATTAGGGCTCGGATCCTGTGCTCGTTGCCGTCCCGCTGTAGAGGAGCGAGTTCGTTGTCCTGGCCTGACGGGGGAAGTCTCTACCCAAGTAAACTTTAGGAACCCTGCCCTCTGTACTGTCGTGCCTCCTAGGGTCGGCCGCCCTGTGTCTCCTTTCGCCACATCCTTCCTCTTGGGCTTGCCCCAAGTGGGGGCAGAGTAACAGTGGGTCTAGCATGGTGGCCTACGTGTGGAATCCCCTCCGTAATGATTTCCCAATCCCAACGTAACCGAGATTCAAACTTGGGACCTCTTAAACGAGAGTCAGATACGGTACCATCTACGCTACCGAGGCGGCGTACCCTATAATGTATGATGCCAAAGTTAAAGAGGGAATATTTGATGGGCCACAAGTCAGAGGTCGATATCTGATACCTTATGTGAAGTAACCATGGCAGTAGTATAGAATTGAGAGAATCAGCACAGTGTAGATATGATGCTGAACTCTCCTCTGTGTTAATATATGAGTGATGTAGAATGCTCATTGATTTAGAACTCTCCTATGTGAAAATCGAGGTGTAAAAGAAGGGGAGTGTTGGCGTAGTGCCGTTCTCCCCTGTGCAGTGAGATGTGTTTGAGGTGGGGTGGTGATGATGATGATGATTGTGTGTGTGTGTGTGATGTGTGATGGGTGGGTGGGTAACGGGGTTCCGGGGGGTGTTTGAATTAAATGTGAATCCTTTTCGATGTGTGTGCTTAAACTCTCATGTATGAATATCGAGTCTAGGGTTCGATATGGGGTTCGGGGAGGGTGATGTTTGAATTAAATGTGGTGATAGTAATTCTTCGATGTCTGTGCTTAAACTCTCATATATGAATATCGAGTGTAGGGTTTGATATCTATTACGTTTAGTGCTTCGATGTCTGTGCTTAAACTCTCATGTATGAATATCGAGTGTAGGGTTTGATATCTATTACGTTTAGTGTATGATACATGATGCAGTATCGTTATTCTTTAGATAAAAGGATATCGAGAGAATGATTAGGTATATGTACTGGGAGAGATTTATGAAATAAATGTAATAAGACATTCTGGTAAGGGGTGTTCCCTATCCAGAATCTATCCTTGAGCTATATATCCAAGAGCGATGTAAAGGTTAAGAAAAGGTTAAATTCCATTCCCACATCGAGGGACGAGAAAATATAAATCTGTTCCACATTGAAGTATAAGAATGGAAATGTAAATCTATGTGAGAGGGTCTCATGACAAAGAAATGTTCCCTCTAAGCATGATAAAAGTGGGACATAGCAAATGCAAATAAAATAAAATAAAAGCACTACCCATCTCTTTAAGAATGATAAAAAAATATTGAGAGAAAAGTATAAGAATGCAAATGTAAATCTGTTTGAAAGGGCTTCATGATAAAGGAACGCTCCCTCTAAGCACGATAACCTAAAAAGAATATTCCCTCTAAGCATGATAAAAGTGGAACATAACATCGAAAATAAAATAAAAGCACTAACCATCTATTTAAAAATGATTAAGATAACGAGAGAAAAGTATCTCATCTTTAAGTATATATGTGTAATACAAACTGATCAATCAATATGATAATATATATACGCAAGTAGGGATCTATAGTGTAGATATCCTAACTATCCATGGCAAGATATCACCCACCATATAAAAAAATTGTCTAGAAAATCTCCCCTCAGTATTACGAATACTCCACTGAACTTCATCCCTCTTGGTATGTGGGTCAGAGAAAAAAAAGAGTTAATCTCTCCAGACTGGTGACAGGGGTGGTCAAAACATTCTTATTGCTGTAGCGAAGTCTAATTTTGTCAAATAACGTTAGGAAAAAAAGAATATATTGTAAAATTAAACGAATGAATCTATATATTTGTATGAATAATGAAACAATACTATGAATGTGTTAGTATACCAAATGCAAAAAAATCAAATGTTCAGAAAAATATATTTTGTACAAGTATGTGTTGGTAAAGAAATGTGTAACTATATCCCCCCTCCAAGATGTAGGGAACGAATCACAGTTAGCGTGCGCTCGCAACATGGTGTTTGGGAAGGAGAGATACGGTTGGAAGGGGTGTAAAAAATGATGAACCTATATAAAGTTTAAACTATGATAATAAAGTTACTAGTAATACCTTTGAACTCATAACGTAGTCACTAGTAACAACTTTAAACTCATAGAGAAATATGTAGACAGTATCACCTCTCCCTGAAGGAGGGGCGGAGCCTCTCTCAATAAATACCGTGGTACGGATGAGTGAGGAGGCAGTCGATTCTCTGGAAATATGGATCCTACAGGTAAGATAGAAAAGCTGTATACTGTAATTCATTTTTTATCTCTGTTTACGAAGAATGTTGAAGTAATACTGATTCGTGTGTGCTTATACGTTTGTTTCAGATCATGAGATGCTCCAGCTAAATCAACTAGCTGAAGGTGGAACACATTTTCCCACAAAGAAACTACGTGAATTAGATCAGTCCGTTCAACACATCATTCGATCCGTCAAAACCGTGAAGACCAGATATGGTGAACGGGTTGTCGTCGAAACATCAGAATTCCAAGTTTTCCTCCCGGGAGATTCAAACACATGACCGCAGCACAGAAAGATCTGCTAAACCGTGGTGACTGCATACTCCAATACCATGGCGAGGAAACTCTAGAAAGTGGTTTCAAACGACACAAATTGTCTTTTTTAAGCAGCCCGTAATGTCGTCAAAAGGTGAGCATAATTATTGAATAAAGTTTCATAAAAAAAGTTATAATGTAGTTTCTTGCATGTAAATGTGAAATCGTACATGTTGTATTAGAACTTAAAATGTTAATTATCGCACGTCATGTAGTATTAGTAATTGAGAGTGAACGTTGTAGGGTTAACTTTCATGTGTAATAATTACGTACATGTGAATATCGTAGTTCAGTTACGTTATTTCACATGCATGTTAGTTACGTTTTGTTTGTTACACGTAAAAGTAACGTTGTAGGTGAAAAAAGAACGTTAATTTATGTGTGTAAAAACGTACATGTGAATATCGTAGTTCAGGTACGGTATTTTACATGTATATGGTTTACGTTGTGTGTTTTATCATTTATGTAAGGTAGAGAGCATTACGTAAAACAGTTACATACTATCTGAATATTGTAGTTACATGATGATAGCAATAATTGAAATCTCTGTGTAAAATACATAATCATTATGTAAATATTTTCATATGTAAAAGTTACATGCATGTTACGTTCTATGTAAAGTATAGAGTTTACGTAAAATTGAGATTCAGACATGTAAAAGTTATTAACATGTATGTTATTTCTGTCACCACCTTACATACATGTAAATCAATGTTCCCGTATGTAAAGTTAATCGAATGTTGTAATTGCTTTTCAGAAACGGCGACAAGATGCTCCGATAGTGCCACTGGACAACCCTCGATTCAGCAAGATGAAACCCGTCCGAACGTGATCCAGGCTGAACGCTTACAATGTATTCACAGTGAGTCTGCCTTCAAAAACAGATTATGTACCTACGAAATTCACAACTGTGTTAATATACTTGACCCCGTCATATTCTTAGCAGAATGCAAACCTTTAATTTTGAATGAAATTGATAAGGGCTTAAACATGTATAAATCAGGTCTTAAGATAGGATCCTGTTTATCCTGTCAATATGTCATAATATCACAAGAGAGCGATAATATTCATACATTTAACTTTAACAGTAAACTTGAGGTGATATTGCAATCTACAGATAAATCTATATGGTATGAAGAGAAAATTGTACAACCTATACTAGATCATATGGATAATTTTGAATCGCGTACCAGTTCAAAAGCTTTATACAGTATTGAGAAATTAACAATATATGTGACACAATACGATTCATTGAATGCAGGGATGTATACTGAATTACCCGACTTTATAAAATCGAAGCGAGCTGTTATTAACATTCGTAATACTGATAAATATTGCTTTGCATACTGTCTGTTAGCATCCAAATACCCAGTAGAACGTAACAAGAATCGACCCACGTCCTATAAAAGATATGATTTTCGTAAAGAATTTAACTTTGAGAATATAACATTCCCCGTGTCATTGAAAGATGTAGAAAAATTCGAGAATCAAAATTCAAATATTTCATTAACGATATACGGTGTTGAAAATAAATCGATGACTCTCTTATATCAACCAAGAGAGATAAAATCACATCATGTTAATCTTATAATGTATAAAAGACATTATTGTCTGATAATAGACTTATCACGTTTGCTAGGAAAGCAGCTAACTAAACATAATGGACGAAAATGGTTATGTAACAATTGTAACTTGTATTTCACATCAGAATCACGTTTAAATAGTCATAAAAAGCGGTGTATGATGAATCAAATTATCAGAATGCCCGAGGCTGGTAAAACTGATCTCGTTGAATTTAACGCATATTCGAAATGTCTAAAAGTTCCATTCGTGGTTTATGCAGACATAGAATGTATCTTACGTAAGGTAGATTCGTGTCAAGATGCATCGAGCAAAAGTTGGACACGTACCACTCATAAACATGAAGCGTATGCAAGTGCATTACATTTGGTTTGTAGTTATGATAAACATTTAACACGTTTCATATCATTTGAAGGTCCATATGCAATTGAAAATTTTCTTAAAGAATTAACGTTAATTGCAAATCAGGTCATTAGTATATATGCTAATAAAATGAAATAAGTATGAGAGATGTGGATGAACTAGAATATCAAAATGCAACACGATATCACATATGCAAACGTGAATTTCTTAACTCGTGTATAAAGGTTCGTGATCATTGTCATTTGACTGGAAGTTACGTTGGCCCAGCCTATAACCACTGCAATTTAAATAGGAAAATGCCAGGATTCATACCAATATTCTTTCATTGCATGTCAAAATACGATGCTCATTTCATAGTAAAGAAACTAGGTTACGATACGGAACCTATCAACTGTATTGCACAAACTTCTGAAAATTACTTATCCTTTAGCAAAAGATATACAAATTCGAATGGAATGAGTATATATCTAAGATTTCTGGAGCATTCTACATCACTCATATATTAACACAAAGGAGAGTTCAGCATCATATCTACACTGTGCTGATTCTCTCAATTGTATACTACTACATAAATATGAGAGATGTGGATGAACTAGAATATCAAAATGCAACACGATGTCACATATGCAAACGGGAATTTCTTAACTCGTGTATAAAGGTTCGTGATCATTGTCATTTGACTGGAAGTTACGTTGGCCCAGCCCATAAGCACTGCAATTTAAATAGGAAAATGCCAGGATTCATACCAATATTCTTTCATTGCATGTCAAAATACGATGCTCATTTCATAGTAAAGAAACTAGGTTACGATACGGAACCTATCAACTGTATTGCACAAACTTCTGAAAATTACTTATCCTTTAGCAAAAGATATACAAATTCGAATGGAATGAGTATATACCTAAGATTTCTGAATAGCTATCGTTTTTTGGATTCAAAACTTAGTAACCTTTCGGATATGTTAGAATCAGATGATTTTCATTATACCAATAATACGTATACGAATCCTTTGCATAGACAACTGATGAAACGCAAAGGTGTCTTCCCGTACTCGTATGTGGATTCTATAGAAACATTATATGAGAATAGTCTACCATCCAAACATCAGTTTGATCGTGTAAGCGATGAGTATTATAGTCATGCTAGAACGGTATGGAATGAATTCAATGTTAAAAATCTGGGTGAATATTTAAATATATATCTTAAGTGTGATACGTTAGTACTAACGGACGTGTTTGAACGCTTCCGTGAATTAAGTATCGGTTTGTACGGACTCGACCCGTGTCAGTATTACACACTTCCCGGATTAGCCTATGATGCAATGTTAAGAACGACTGGTGTACAGATTTCATTATTAACAGATAAGACTGTGTTAGATTTCTTCGAAGAAGGAATACGAGGTGGAATTTGCACTGTGTCCAAACGGTATGCAAAGGCGAATAACAGATACATGACTAGCTATGATAAAACTCAACCAACTAATTATTTAATGTACGTCGACTGCAATTCTTTATATGGATATACAATGGAAAATAATAGCTTACCATACACTGATATAAGGTGGCTAACTGATGCTGAAATTAAATCAATAGATTTTATGTCTATTAAAAGTGATTCTGACGTGGGATATGTGTTGGAAGTAGACTTTGAATATCCACAGGAACTTCATGATATACAAAATGATTTGCCATTATGCCCTTTGAATGAAATCGCGCCAGGTGATAAGTATACAAAATTGCTAAGAACATTGAATGATAAAAATAGATACGTATTACATTATCTCAATTTTCAACAATGTGTTAACCTTGGTTTGATTCCATCACGTATACATAGAGTAATAGGTTATAAACAATCTAACTGGATAAATCCTTACATTGAACTCAACGCTCGTAAACGTATTGAAGATAAGACGAAATTTGGCCAAAATCTATGGAGGTTAATGAATAATTGTGTTTATGGAAAATTTATAGAGAATGTAAAACGTTATAATTCATTTCATTTAGCTACCAGCTGGAAACGAGCGCGTAAATTGTTAGCTCGACAGACGTGTATAAGGTACGTGATTTTTGATGAAAATTTAATAGGTATAGAATTGGTCAGAGATGAAATATTGATGAATAAGCCAATATACATAGGACAAGCAAACCTGGATCTATCCAAACATAAAATGTATGATTTTTATTATGAAATTCTGAAGAAAAAATTGAAAGATATAACTTTAATCTATACGGACACGGATGCTTTTCTCTATGAATCTAGCTGCGATATATATGAATTTATTAAAACCAATATACATTTATTCGATACATCGAATTATCCAATGGATAATGTGTATGGTATTCCGTTAGCAAATAAGAAAATTTCAGGATTATTCAAGGATGAGCTAGCCGGTAGAGTGATGACTGAATATGTAGGATTGAAATCGAAATTATATTGTTATCGATATGATACTGAAGTGATTAAAAATCAAAGGTGTAACAAAAGATTCTATGAGATTCATAACCTTTGAACAATATCTCTCATGTATTACACATCCTGACACGATACATCGAAGCATGCAGACATGTTTCAGAAGTTATAAACATAATGTTCATACCATTGAATCTAATAAGATAGCTTTAAGTGGTATCGATACAAAACGATACGTTCCCGATAATTCATTTTCAACATTAGCATGGGGACATTATGCTATAGAAAATTGTCAAGTGTAATTTTTTTTCTTTTCTCAATAAAGCATAGATTCAACTGAGTTAAAAGGTATTACTAGGCCATGATAATAACATATTACTGTATTTCAAAAAACAAAATAATTGAGTTTCAAGTATAATTGTAAAGTGTGTTACAGCTGAGTTAAAAGGTATTACTAGGCACATGATAATAACATATTACTGTATTTCAAAAAACGAAATAATTGAGTTTCAAGTATAATTGTAAAGATTGTTACTAATTACATGATAATAACATATTTACTTCATTTGAAAAATAACGTGTTGCTTTTTTTATGTTTACGTTAGGGGGGAAGGAATATTTTTTCCTATTCATGTCGTTCTGAAATGTTAGATAGCAGAAATCAATGTAACCTTATTGATCTCTACAATGAAATGTTAATTCAACTATAATCATGTATGATTTTATATTGAAATATATTTACTAATTATATCAAAATGTTATTATCATGTCTCCGTTAAGGGGTGAGGGGGGGATTTATATATAATCAATGTGAACTAGCATGTACATTATGTTAAAGGCTCTTATTTCAGCTATAATCATGTATGATGTTTGTTTAACGTATATTACTAATTACTTCAAATTGTAATTATCATGTTTACGTTAAGGGTAGGTGAATTTATATATACTCAATGTGAACTAGCATGTACGTTATGTTAAAATCTCTACAATTAAATGTTAATTCAACTATAATCATGTATGATTTTTTTAAAAAAGTATAAAAATGTTATTATCATGTTGAAGTTAAGGAGATGTGAACTTATATATAATCAATGTGAACTAGCACGAAAGTTATGTTACAGAAGATATCAGGAATCAATGTTAACAAAAAAAATAAAACACAATATATCATTAAAATTATATTTCTTAATTGAGTTGTGTGTTTTTTATTTATACAATGTCCACCTCATTAATCCATTCACGGGTAGGAAATCCTAACCATTTCACCAGAATCCTATCACCACGTCGTCTGATAATCCTTTCAACTAAATACGTGTCTGGATATTGAGTTTTCTGTAATTCATAACCGTAGAATGCTCCTTCAATCAGTTTACCCTCCAGATCCTCGATGAGATAGGTCAATGGATGGATCCTTTGCACTGTACGTATCCTAAAGACTTCAACACTCCAATTTGGTAGATAACCTTTCTCCATAACACCTTTATGCTTAGAAATCCTCACGTAGTCACCAACATGATGAAGTCTAGATCTTCGCTTCTCACGCAGACTTCTGTCATATTTGTATACACTGAGGAGGAGAGAATTATCACGAACTTCTACAGGCTTCATACGAATCGTTCGATGGTAAGTATTATTGTATGTATGAATAATTCTAGGTAGTATGTTTATCCATTGATATGAGCCTTGAACAATAAATTCCTTATGCAAGTTCAGTTTGATCGTTCTTATTAAACGTTCCACTGCAGCAGCCTTAACGTGAGTGAATGTACTGTAATGATTAATATTATTACGATCATTAGTTCATGGAAATGTTTATTGTAAAACTCCCTTCCATTATCAGATTGAACATTCTTCGGGAACGATTCCATTTCATTCAATATCTCCTCCATAGCAGTCGGAACGTTAATACCGCTTTTATCACGTAATGGTCTTGCATAAGCCATCTTGGAATAAAAATTGCATGCAAGAAGAATATACTTATAATTCCTATTGTCTCTTGCATAATTAGACATGTCCATAAGATCTATTTGTACTAAATCGTTCATTCCTTTGCTTATGATCTTACGACGTAAAAATCGTTTTCTATCTGGTGCATGTAATTCGGTTGCAATGCGACGTTTTATCATGCTATAATTTTTGATGTTTTAAGTTCTGTAATAATTTCTTCTATCTCGGGTGAGTGATTCATATTACCTGCATCCCTCGACGCAACTAATAATCTTAATCTGTTTATTATTTCATTCGGATCGTTACAGTAGACGTAATCTAATTTTCTCTGCGGTACATGTTCTTTCCAACGTAAACCAAATCCAGTTCGATTACTAACAAGGTCACGAATGATATGACGATACTTGAACCCTCGATTTGCTCTTAAATGTCCATCTCTTGAATAGCCGTGTCTGTAAACTTGAGTATTCTGTAAGATTAGTGAATACACGTCTAAATCATCATCTGTGTACGATGTCTTGCGGGGTAAACGTTTAAATAATAATTCATATAAGCCTGCTGTGGGTTCATACGTTTCTGTCCCTATCTGAACACCATCAGATTTAAACACAACTGTCTTGTTACCCAATTTGTACTCATTATCCTCGTAACGTATGCCGTAAGTATTGTCCATGTCACCCGAACTAGCATTTCGAACCTTGTGTAGATACTTTGACACGAGATCAGATCCGCTAGCATCTTCTGTAGTTTCGTCGTCGTTGTTGTCTTGGTGTGCTTTCGCGATTACTTTCAATGGTTGGGTTACAGGTTGAAGAACTTCAGACATGACTCGTTGCGTTTCGAATTTCATTCCTTTGAGAGAACGTAACTTTTCTCTTATTGCCCTACTGTGACGGGCAATGGATTCCTTAAGTCTTATAGCTTCAGCATCCATATCGAAATGAATGTATAATTAATCAGCTACTGCTAATTTATATGAAACTATCAGTTCTATACTTAATATATGACCATCTTTAGCACGTCCGGCTGGCGCTGTAAACGATAGAATATCGCCAGTTTCAACTCTTACAGGATATCTTTCAACTAATCTTCCGTTTATTGCAAACAATGTATCATTTACAGCATGCGGATGTACCCATGATACAATAGAACACGAGAGTACACTTCCATTTCCAGGAACTTTATAGTATTCGAGTCCCGATGTTAACGTATACCTTAAAGAGGGACCTCGAAACGGACGTGTTTGCAATGAAATTATGAGTTGTGCTTTCAATTGTTGTAACATAGTGTTTACAACATTTCTCATTCGTGTTTTCATAGTATGAATATCATTATTTATAGTGATTAGTTTATTATCAAGTTCCGTTTGTCGTGCGGTTAGTTCTTTCACTTCTTTTTCTACAGCTGTAGTAATAGTCTCGCTAGCGGAGGTGATTGTTCTAGTTAACTGACTTTGTAATTCATTCTGTTTCCGTGTAATAGTATCGGCAATGTTTGTTATAGTCACAGTTAAACCCGTTTGCAATTCATTGTGTTTCTGTATAAGGAAATGATTAACATAACCCATGGTGACTGCATCACTATCATCTATCGGGTCGGCTAAATCCTTCAATATCTTCATTCGAAATGATAGAGCTTCATTAGAGTCGTGAATTGGAATCCTATTATCTACATATTTTTATTAGGAACGTCTTGTTCGTGAAGGGGGTCCAACAGCGTTTTCATTCTTATACCATCTATAATGACATTATTTTCGGAATCACGTTTAAATGTATATTTACTTAAGTACTCCATTAAATTGTTGTATTGGATGTCGAGCGATTTTTGTATGTGATCCCTAAGCATAGCTTCAAACTCGCCCATACGCTGATACGAGGTCTAATCGCTGAAGATCTGCATTCGATTCTTGACGTCAGCCATATGCGTATCCACATAACGATTAGTCGATGCATCGTCACCTTCTTCAGCGTCGTGAATATTGCACAATCGCTTTCCCTTGAGTCGATAGTTTCCCGATCCATCTCTAGTTATGATATATCGATTGAACACACCCCTAGAGGGAATGATTCTTCGGGATCCGAACCTGTCGATACTCATTGCTTAAGTGATGGATTATTCAATTTATTCATTCTCATAAAGCGATCAAAACCGTGACGGTAGCGTCCCTCGTTCAGTGGATATTCTGGTACTATAACAACAAAGGATCGTTCATCACTCTCCCATATATGTTTACACATATCCTTAAATTCATCATAGGACATATCGGTATTTACATAATCTTCGTATATATGTTTTAAATTGAGATTATCCTGTCTAAAGAATATAATCATATTTGCATTATCTCTAATTAAATGTTTAGGTACTTTAGCATATGATTGTGCTAAATATATAGCATCGGCATTACGATGTCTACCCATACTGTAATATGAAGCTATCCTACCCTGTTTTTCATTTATCACATCATCAAATACGAATATCGAATTTTCTCTAGCATCCGACTTTTGAATGACTTTATCACCATCATCGAACGTAAATACACCTATATCGGGTATAGTTTTCAGTAACCTGAGCAAATATCGATATATAGGTTGTTGCAACGATTTCGAGTATATGTAGAGGTTTTCGAATCTCGGACCATTCTCGTGAATAAGCAGGTTGAGTAAAACATTCGTTTTTCCAGCATTTGAACTGCTCAGTATGAGTGCTCTAACGTTACTCGGAAACAACGTACCGTGTCGTCCTTTGCGAATATCATCCTCGAAATCTAACACCTGTATGGGTAGCGTACACTTTTGCTTTACTATGTATCTTCGATCAAAAAACTTTGGGCGAGGCCTATATTTATCCCGGAAAAAGCCCTGAGTGCTAACGAGATCGATTCGTATTCACGACGTCTACACATTCCACATTTTAGAGGTGTCTACATGATCGATAAACTACCTCCACGTCCTCGATACTATGAGAGAATAGTAGTGAATCTGGATACATCAAATAACCATGGTACACATTGGGTTGCTGTACGTAAGGATGACGATGTTGCCTACCACTTTGACAGTTTCCTGCGATCTGAGACCTCCGGAAGAGATAGAAACATACCTTTCGGGTGTCAAGCTCCTATATAATACGACGAGATTTCAAGAATTCGATTCTGTGATTTGCGGTCACTTGTGCCTTCAGTTTCTCCTCGATGAGTTACACGATCACCGTGAGTGGTAGTGATACCAGCTTCTCTACATTTCTAAATCCACCATTACATCTGGATCCTAACGGAAATTACGAGATAGCTCTATTGAATTTTGAGACTTTTTACTCGATTCCGAATGTGGACGAGAGTAATAATCTATTCCATTACGTTCGCGATGGAAAAGTCGAACGTATAGTAATTCCACCGGGTACTTATGAATTGGATGATATCGCCAGATTGATCAAGGATGCTCTCGACATCGGTGACGACTTTATTCTACGTGCTAATAATAACACCATGAAATCAGAAATTCAATCTCCCTATATTATTGACTTTTGTCGTGAGAGATCTATTGCTCCTCTTCTCGGTTTCACCTCTAAACAGAGGGTACCGGCAAACGTGCTGACCGGGTCTAATGATTTGGTTAACATATTCAAGGTCAGCATCATACGTATCGAGTGTAGCCTTGCAACGGGATCTTTCATCAATGGTAAAAGTGGTCATTCTCTGTATGAATTTTTCCCATCGGTACCTCCAGGTTATCATATCTCGCAGGAACCATCAAGTCCTATATATTTACCAATCATCGATACGAATCTCATTGATCATCTCGACATTAGAGTGGTAGACCAGAACGGCGATAAGTTAGATTTCAGGAACGAAACCATCACTGTACGGATGCACATACGTCGTAATGGGTTTAAGTTTTAAGAGACGATGCTATATTAAAAAACATCTCTCGAGATTGAACTCTACTCGATCATCGACCAGCAAGCTAATCACATCGTCTAATCGAAAATTTCTCGCTAACTTAGGCTTCAAGGTTCTATGATGGATGTGTTGGACGTGACCGGGATTCCGACTTTTGATGATAAGATCAGTAAGGAGGAAGAACACGTATTCCTACCGTACAATACGTCAGCTCTCGATGTGAACGATGAAATTAGAATTCCATGTCAAGCTGAAGATTTGTACACGCTTCCTAGTAGAAGTTATCTCTACATTGAGGGGACTCTCACTAAACCCGACGGCACCGTCGCCACATCGAAATTGAGTAACAATGCTATGGCATTCCTATTCGATGAGATTCGTCTGGATATGAATGGAATGACTATTGATAGAACTAGGAATCCGGGCATTTCATCAACGATGCGTAACAATGCCGCACTGAATGAACTGGAATCGAATCGTTTACTTAACGCTGGATGGATCTATCCAGGAGGTGTGGTAGACATCGTGAATACATCGAATGGTATCTTCAATGCTATCGTTCCTCTTTCGATGTTGCTGGGTTTCGCCGACGATCACAAGGAGGTCATACTTAATAGCAAGTTTGAACTTATTCTCATTAGATCTAAGGTTTCTAATAATTGTATCATTGGAAACGATCCTACAACCATACAACTAACTAGACTCGAATGGAGGATGCCTGTACTTCGACTTTCAGATTCTGAACGAGTTGATAAACTTAAACTCGTCAAATCGGATAAACCTCTACACGTCGCATTTCGAACCTTTGACCTTCACACTCAACCTGCTGTACCTCAAACTAAAGCGTTCACATGGAACATTGCAACCACGACTAAACTTGAAAAACCACGTTTCGTCATAGTCGGTGCACAAGTGGATAGATTGAATCATCTCGCTAAGGATGCTTCTCTATTTGATAATTGTAATATCACCAATCTGAAACTTTATCTCAACAGTGAATCTTACCCCTATCACGATATGAATTTGGATTTCGCCAATTCAAATTTGCATCTCAGTATGATCAATATTCCAAATTTCAATCATCCTACTATGGAAAGGACAATTACCCTCTTTTGAAAAGGAACGACTTTCTGAATTATGCACCGCTATTCGTCATCGATTGCTCTCATCAACCTGAGGATACTGTGACGGGGGCAGTGAATGTCAGATTGGAAGTTCAAGCATCGTCAAATTTTCTGCACAAACTTCATTATTCTGTTTAATTATTCATGATAAATTATTCACTTATAAACCATTAACTCATATTGTACAATGTATCATATAGGTGTAATAAATAAAACATTACAAATTCAAATTATCTTTTTATTGACTTTAACATACATCTCCAATATCCTCTTCCTTGTACTCCTGCTTTTTGCATCATATGAACATAATGATTTATGAATATCATACAACTGATATGAATTTCTTTCAATATATGGAATTAGTCTTTTAAGTCCATTGAATGCAGTACTATTCAGATTGATACTGCCCACATTTTTTATTTCATTCATCTTATCCATGCATAACATTATATTAAATGCATATATTATATTTTCACTGTACGGTGCACATGGATGCTTACCATCTTTCAGATACGTATCCAAAACACACAAATTTGACATTATTACCTCCCAATCTTCTTTTGTGATATACACAAACGTATCGTCATGTGTGGCTTTAATGTAAAGTGATGGGAGTTCATTGTATAATCCTATGTTCACACGAAAGTCAATGCTGATGGAGATGTCGTTATCGTTCATGCACACACTATTTACCATCACTCGCAACTTCCTCCTCTACTTCTTCTGCGAAGGGTGTGAAGGGTTCGAACATCATTATGATGAAACTGTCTTGATCGAACGTCTTCTTGGCTTTGACGATTCTCGGTTTGCAGTTCGTCTTCTTCTTTTTCTTGTCTCCTTTCTTACTGGATCTGCGAACATACACGAACTATGTCTCAACATCGTGAATATTTAATACACTTGTTAACGTAAAACTCTTATTATTTTATACTCACTTTTCTATGACTTCCTCCTCGGGTTTCGGTGTACCGATATCCTTAAACGGACGGTCATTGTACGGACCGCACACATCCTCACCTTGATCCTGTTCGGACTGGCATGCCACATCTTCACTTTGGGCTTTACTGAAATAAACATATTTATCATTAGTTATCTAACACATAACAACACTTTCACGTTAACACATAATTATAATTCTACTTACCCGAGATACACTTTACAATTCTTTCCGCATTGAGCATAAGATGTGATCGAATCATGATGGGAAGGATTCTTGCAAATCACTTGATGCATCTTCCCATCACACGTTTCATCGTGATGCTCAACCCAATGCTTTTGCAAATCTTCGAAATTGCGTAGATTCTCCCAGAATCTGGTACCACTTTCAATGATACGTGTTGTTGTTCCACTCATCTTGACGTTGCGATGTGAAGTGAGAATGCATTCGTTCCCGAGTGAGTAGATGGGTGATGAAACGTGATCATACCGGTCTCCCCCTCCCCATCCTATCGTCGATTGTACTTAACGTACGGATGGTTTGTGTGAAGTGAGGACACGTTCGTTCCCGAGCTGGCGGGACAGGATGAGACCTGTTAATTCGAATGTACTATATTACCATTTTATCATGTTCCCCCCCTTCCACCCTCTCGTCGCTTGTACTGGAGGAGGACTAGTGTTTATCCTCGCGTACATGAAATTGCCCACACATATACACATATGCACAAATCTTGAGGAATGACAACACGTCATCACCTTTATACTTCAATGTGGAACAGATTTATATTTTCTCGTACCTCGATGTGGGAATGGAATTTAACCTTTTCTTAACCTTTACATCGCTCTTGGATACATAGCTCAAGAATAGATTCTGGATAGGGAACACCCCTTGCCAGAATGTCTTATTACATTTATTTCATAAATCTCTCCCAGTACACATACCTAATCATTCACTCGATATTCTTTTATCTAAAGAATAACGATACTGCATCATATATCATACACTAAACGTAATAGATATCACACCCTACACTCGATATTCATACATGAGAGTTTAAGCACAGACATCGAAGAATTACTATCACCACATTTAATTCAAACATCACCCTCCCCGAACCCCATATCGAACCCTAGACTCGATACTCATACATGAGAGTTTAAGCACACACATCGAAAAGGATTCACATTTAGTTCAAACACCCCCCGGAACCCCGTTACCCACCCACCCATCACACATCACACACAGACACACACACAATCATCATCATCATCATCATCATCATCATCATCATCATCATCATCATCATCATCATCATCACCCCACCTCAAAACACATCTCACTGCACAGGGGAGAACGGCACTACGCCAACACTCCCCTTCTTTTACACCTCCATTTTCACATACGAGAGTTCTGAATCAATGAGCATTCTACATCACTCATATATTAACACAGAGGAGAGTTCAGCATCGTATCTACACTGTGCCGAAGCTCCCAATTCTATACTACCCATGACATAATGAAAAACAGTCATGGATTTGTTTTAAGAGTGTCATCGAAACCTTTCTGGGAAATTGCAAGGATCCAAATCACAAAAACCTTGTAGAGATATGCCGAAGAAATTTCAAAAATATGTTGAAGTATGATTCTTTTTTAACTTACGTCCTTCAACTTTTTAAATATCGGACGATGATGCTCAAATGAGTCCGGGATCCATGGAGCTTAGAGCTATCCGACGTTTGGCTCTCAGGATCAGGGAAACCCCCGGAAAAAACATATCCAGGTAACTGACCCTAACCGAGACCCTGCGGGATGGCTCAATCTGTTTGATCTGTGGCCCGTTTTCGGAGGGCTTGGGTTCGATTCCCGTAGCCGAGCTACCGGACCCATGGGATTTTTCGGGGTTTTCCCGGGTCGCTAGGTGAATGCTGGCTAAGTTAATTACATTCCTGAGTTTCCTTTCCCTCCATTTCATCTCCAGTATCATTTCACATCATCCCTCATCTGGTGGTCTCTTTAGAGTGTCGGCGGGAGTCTCGTTGGTGCATGGCAGGATGATATACTCTGAGGAAAACTACTTCCTCCTCCGGTAGGTCGGTGGCTGGTCTCTGCTCTTCTGCTAGGACTATTTCGGGACCGCCAGCCAGGGACCTAAGGGGCTCAGATCGCCTGCCTGGGAGCATTAGGGCTCGGCTGCTGTGCTCGTTGCCGTCCCGCTGTAGGGGAGCGAGTTCGTTGCCCTGGCCTGTAGGGGGAAATCTCTATCCAATAAAGTGTAGGGTCCTTGCCCTCTGTACTGTCGTGGCTCCTTGGGTCGGCCACCCTGTGTCTCCTCTCGCCTCGTCCTTCCTCCTGTGGTTGCCTCCACTTGGGGGGCAGGAGGAACAGTGGGTCTATATTGGTGGCCTACGTACCGAATCCCCTCCGTCATGAAATCCCAATGCCACCCTGACCGAGATTCGAAATCGGGACCTCTTGAACGTGAGGCAGTTACGTTACCATCTACGCTACCGAGGCGGGCACAATATGATTATGAAAGTACATTTCCAGCACTCTCATTTGCAACTTTTCCACAAAAAAATATAAACGTCTCAGTGAAGAGCTGGGTAAATAGTTTCATCAGAACATAAAGGAAATAGAAAGACGTGCATTTCAAGGCAAAAAAGTGTAAAACAATTGGTGTATTGCCCAAATCTATGTAATGGTTTAGAGCAGATGTGAAATAATAGTTCACTACGAAGTAATTGTGTTGACGCTTGTGGATTTATTAACATTTTATTCAATAATATTAACAATTTTGATACAGCAGAGTATAAAAATTCATATTTTACTATTTCTTCTAATATGAAGGACTGGTACGTGATGGGGAAAAAATAAGCTCACATTCTGACTCAGTTTACTCACTTTAGGGATAATGACATTAAAATAAAAACTCCAGACAAAAACTTAAATTTTGCTTATTGGTGATCCTACATTCCAGTCCACCATTTCAGTTATTTGCTCGCAATTATTCTATTTTGGTACAATGCATATTCTTTCACGTTTCTGTAAGATATTTCAGCTAAGTTTGTATCAATATGAATGTTTCCCCTCGCGGGCTATCGATGTCCATACTGATTGGTTGGGAAACTGATATCCTGGCTAGCTAGTGTCACCGAACGGAGAGATCTCATTGTTTGCGGAAAAGCGTTTGTCAGATAAAAGCAACCCGGGTCAACAATTGACGTTCAACATTTCTTCGGGAAAATAATGTGTACAGCATCCCATATACAAACACAGACATATCATGCAAATTGATTATAATGAGAAATCGCCAGAATTAAAAATTGGTTAAAAAGGGCGCCCAACCATGAAGCTTATCGTTGAAATAGCGTGGATTTATAAATCGTCATTCTTTCTTAAATAAAGCAATATTTAGGGAAAGGATAAGAACATTTTAGGTTTTTTTTTCTTCTTGTAATTTACGTCCTCCGGCATTTAATCATATCGTACGACGAATGAAATGGGTGCAATGATGCTCAAGGCATCCGGGGTCCGTAGAGCTTAGAGTTACCCGACATTCGCATTTCATGATAAGGGAAAACTACGGAGAAAACCTTATCTAGGTAACTCACCCTGACCGAGATTCAACTCCGGACCTCTTGAACATGAGGCAGACATGCTACCATCTACGCTACCGAGGTGGGCTTGGTGTTGGGTAGGTTAGGCATGTTAAAAGTTCCATAACTCCTCCATAGAACATTTTCGAATGCTAAGCTGAGGCATCGTTTAGCACTTCTCAATTAAGATATTCTGCCTGATCTATTGTTTTTTCTTTTCTTTTATTTTTTTAAGAAACATTCCTTACTTATCCAGAATCGGGAAGAAAATAAGAATATTCGAAAGACTTACCTGCTATAATTCGTTCTTAGAATCCAAAATTCTAGAACATCATTAGTTTCTAAAAGGTTAAAATTTCCCCAATGTGACCTTAGACGTTAAAATGATTGTAAAACTATGAGGAAAGCCCCCCCCTCTCCAAAAAACTCTACATATTCATACTTATGTTCGTTATTTACTTTTTCTAATTCATATTTAAAGTTAAATATTACATTCCACCCAAAAATTCCACACGAAGAAATCCACATTTTGATCCCAACCTGAACCACAAGAAAGCATTTTAAGAAAATGTTGAGTGTGCATCTCTGTGCGAGCGTGTGATCCTGAACAGAATAACTGAAAAACTAAAGGTCGGTTCAATCCGAAACTTCGTATTTTGGTTCAGCATCTTCTTACAGCAACCTTTATATGCAACTTTTTTCAAAGCTTTAATTTTCTCCAAAATGCCTCTAACGAAGTTGAATAAGGAGACCTATGACTGAACTAATAACGCTAGATTTTTAAGATTTATACCACAGATGTAGCTTAGTGGAAATATAATACAAAACAAATTTTGTCAATTCAACTTTGATGGTTTTGAAAATATGGTCGCACTTATTTATTTTTGCTTTCGCCACCTAAGAAGCTCCTTGCGAAAAATTAACTTAAATTTTGTTCCAATATTTTCACAACCGGTTCCCAATATATCCATTTTTTGAATGGTCTCAATAACTTAAGGCTACAGAAATGTTTAAAGCTTTGAATAACCAAATGAAACAATTTTATTCCTATATGTAAAGTCAAATAAAAATGCAAATTAACTTACTGGGGGGGTGAGTATGTAAACCCTCTGTTTCTGTTATTGCCCTCATTCTACGGGCATGTATAAGACCAAATGCATAATAACATTGCATTTATTTAGAAAATTATAATAATATGTTATTTGTATTTTTATAAATGAAATGGTTTAAAATATTGTTATTTATCTTAACAAAACATAAGTCTTTACTATTAAAGTAACAATAACAGAAGTATAACTTCTATTAATATAAATTTTGTATCCTAAGCGTGACCTGGTTTGTGAGTAGCTTGATCACGGCTCCTAATACTTTTTTATGATACATTAGGCTTTCTGTGCCGTGATATAGCTGGTAGCGTGTCTACCGCACATTCAAGAGGTCAGAAGTTCGAATCTGGTTACCTGAATGGGCGCGGAATGTTAATTTATTCATCTTTTAAAAATTATCATTGTAATTCAACAGTGCAGCAGACACTTAAAAGCACGCATCCATTAATCTGTAATAACTGAAGATTGTAAGCGCGCGCGGATAAATTAAACACTTCAAGTAGTATATATACAGAAGATGAGGGCTCTATCTGGAAGGAGGCGCGCGTGGTGTGCGTTTTAAAGCCGGGGAAAAATCCGGTTTTTCCTTCCAGTTACCGCTCAATCAGCCTTCTCCCAATTTAATCGAAGGTATTCGAAAATCTGCTCCTCTCCCGGCTCCTTCCTCATCTGGAGGAAAGGGGCCTAATCCCGGAACCCCAGTTTGGCTTCCGTTCTGGCCACTCCACGACCGAGCAGCTACTGCGGGTTGCCGAGAGGGCCTCCCTGGGGTTCCAGGAAAAATCTAAAACGGTATCAGTGCTGCTTGACGTAGAGAAGGCATTCGCCACTACCTGGCATGAAGGACTCATTTACAAGCTCCTGGAGCATGAAATTCCCCGTCCATACATTTCCTTGGTGGCCGGTTTCCTCGGAAACCGAAGCTTCCGAGTAAAGATGGCGGGTCGGGGGGGCAGTGCGGGCTCAGATTGCTTGGATGTCAGTGGGGGGATTATGAGAAGTTGTCGGCGTCTGGGTGGTTTGGCGGCTACTGGTGCAGATAGCATCGGTGTAGTGCTTGGATGGGCAGGCTGAGGTTCCTCGGCGGAGGTAGTGGGCCTCGGAAATGGATTTGGCGGATGAGGTGAGGTGGATGGCTCAAGGACGGAGTCGCATGAGTGGGGATTCTCTGGAGAGGAGGGCCACGTGGAAGTGGCCAGTGGTTCCGAGAAGGATTCCTGGAGCGTGGAATTTGAAGAGGAAGAGGAGAGGTTTCCTGGGGCAGTGGAGGAGCGTGAGGGGGTGGTGGTTTCTGTGGTTTCGGGTGCGACACCACCAATCTCTCCCAGAAGATTACTGGCCACTACAGGCCCGGCAGTGTCACTTCCCGTGGTGAGCGCACCATGGGCTTGCCATACTTGCCCATGGTGTACGATGGGTTCGAGAGAGAAGGGGGGTTGTGAACTTAAGCTAATAGAGCAGAGGAAAGAAGAGTATAGTATGAGAGAAAGACTTCTGTAGAGGGTGCTCACAAGCGCGAGTAGCAGAGGGCCGGACCCTGGGGCACCAGAAGCCAGTCAGAAACTTTTTTTTTCCGAGTGGAGGAAAAATCCATTTATAGATTTCCACTGTGTTGCGCTACGGCGTGATAAATTACCCTAAACTTCCCAACAAATAACACCAGGAATCCTACCAAATACCACCCACAATAGGCAGTGGATCAGGCTGGGCTTCATTTCAAGCCTGTATTCCTGCATCAGAAACCACCCTCTGCCGAATCGCACTGCGAGACAGCTATGATCATATCCTGGAATGTGCGAGTGCTTAAGGCGGTACCGCAGCACATTTCTCCTTCCCAATCCGGTGGAGGTTTTTTAGTAGAGTAGTACCCTTGAGGTGAAGCACATACCCCACTGTGCCCTCCAACATAGTGGTAATCCATAAATGGATTTTTCCTCCACTCGAAAGAAAAAAAAAGAACTGGCCCAATCACAGATCATCACCCACTCATTGGCCAGGGCAGCACAAGCCCCACCCACTATTTGATCATATATAGTAAGAAGAATTCAACCATTACTAGGAATCTCCAACGTGAACATAGGTTGACAGATCTTCCAAGATCATGTCAGGTGGCTCTTGGAGATTCTAGCATCACCAAACTTTGACCCCCTTTACATCTTTGACTATGTAACAAGATTTCTGGGAATACTTAAGATCAGCGATGTCTAACATAACCACCATAAACAAAGTATACTGGAATTGTAACAACCTCAGAAGAAAAAGAAATGAACTCACAGATTTCCTCCAAAGAAACAGCATCCAACTCGCGCTATTAAACGAAACACACCTGGGACCTACAGATCGCTTCACAGTCCCTGGCTATTCGGTTTACAGAAACAACAGAAGTAGAAGAGGGGAAGGGACAGCCATAGTAATACAATAGTCTGTCCAACATCACCAAACATCTCTACCATGCTACTTAAAAATCACCCACAACACCAACACACATGCAATCAACGATTTAACATCCAACCATCTCATAGTTCTATTAGAAATTGAGGCCCCCTTAGCGTTTAAAATGGAACCACCAAGGCCAAACTATAGACTAGCAGACTGGGAGGCTTTCGAAACCACACTGAATAACACAATCGAGGAAACACCTCTATTAACACATGACGAACAGGATGAAGCTATAAACAAATTAGTCAAAGCGATAAAGCAAGCCACAAAGGAACACGTCCCCATTAGATACCTAATGTCGACAAACGTCTTCCCCACGATATCAGAGTAATTATCCAAGAAAAAAATCGAGCCAGACGTCAATGGCAAAGATCCCGCAACCTAATACATCGTAACCGGTACAACGAATTAAAAAATCTAGCTAGCGAACACATCCGAGAATACACCAGCAACCAATGGAATGACATACTAAGTGAAATACATCCTTAAAACCATACTATATGGCACATAACGAAATGTCTCACCCGCACATATACACAAGTCCCTCCCCTCCACAGGCCTACTGGAATTGCCAAAACTCCCAGAGACCAAGCCGAAGCGTTTGCAATATCCCTTGAAGCAACATTCCAGCCAAATGCCCATCCAACAGACCACGCTTTCGTAGCCGAAACGGAAGCAATAATAGACAACCTGGACCACACCCAAACATACAATAAAACACGCAGAACTAACGCGGGAGAAATCAAATGGATTATTAAGCACTTACCCACAAGAAAGGCCCCGGTGCCAGACGAAATACCAAATAATACACTTAAACATCTGCCAACGAACGCATTGAAGCTACTAGCGAACATATTCAATCACACGATTGAAAAAGGCAGATTTCCTTCCCAATGGAAGGAAGCCAAAATACTATTATTTCCCAAGCCGCAAAAGAGCCAATCGCTTCCAGAAAACTATAAGCCAATTAGCCTTCTAAATACAATGAGCAAGGTTCTGGAAAAGATTCTACTAAAACGCATTAATACACACATAATAAAGAACAACATACTGATCCAAGAGCAATTTGGGTTTAGAAGCCAACAGTCTACAACACTGCAACTGCTCCGACTAACCAAATCAATAACGAAGAGCTTCAACACCAATCGATCAACAGGTGCCATCCTACTCGACATCGAAAGGGCCTTCGACCGCGTTTGGCACGTGGACTACTCCGTAAACTTATAACTTTAGGGTTCGCGGGCTCCTTAGTATATATCATCAAGAATTATCTCTCAAATAGAACCTTTCGCACAAGCATAGAAAACGAAACCTCCTAATTAAGACACTGCACCAGAACTTTAACTAACTTCTACCCGTTACAAATACATTTTAGTCTGTACAATGATTTCACGACAACGAACATTAAACATTCGTGAAAATAGAACATTTGCTTCTATATAAAAGTAGATTGAACAGTTTTGAATGTCCTTCAACTTCATGAGAACGAACGAACAGTTTTAAAAAGTCCTTCACAATTCACACCGCTTGCTGTGACGAGCCCTAAATCCCAACTACTCGCTCAAGGTAAGGTACCCGGCTTAGACCTCCCGATAGAGATGGTGGCGCAGGCAAACACTAAACAAAACACAATAAGCCACTACCACCGCCCCTATAGGGGAGTCTGACAATTACCTGCAATCAGCCTCTGTGCCAATCGGCACAACACATTAGAGCAGGAGTCCCCCAAAATAGTCTACTGGGACCAGTCCTATTTAATTTATACATCAATGACATCCCAGAAACAGTGAGAGTAGTTAGATACCTATGTGCCGACGACACAGCACTAGCAACACAATCGACTGCACCCAGAATAATAGCCCTTAGGCTACGTACTGCTTTGAGCAACCTAGAGCCATGGCTCACCAAATGGAGCATAAAGGTTAACGTATGGAAAAGTCAAACAATAATATTTATCAAACGAATCAAGCACCGACACAATAAACATGGGCTAATGCCACTAACATTCCGGAACGAGGAAATCAAATGGAAGGACTCAATCACCTACATAGGTGTGACAATGGATCACGGCCTTAAGTGCAAACAACATATTAACACAGTAAGAACTAAAGCAAATGCCCAATTAAATAAACTATACCAAATTATTAATACAAACAGCTCACTAAAACTAGAGATGGGAAAAGCACTATATAAAACACTTATTAGACCCATCCTAACTTACGCTGCCCCCGTATGGGGACGTGTACCCAAAACGCATATTAAAAGATTGCAAACAATGAAAAGTAGAATACTTTGGATTATTACCAGACTACCACCACTCGCACCGGCATACCAACTCCACGAGGAGTTAAAAATGCATTCCATCAAGCAATTCATCAAAAGGCCCCAATTTCAACCTACTCGAGAAAAAGAACCTAAACCAGAACCAACTAATACGGGCACTAGGGGAATATGACACATCAAACAATAAACACGCAAGGCCACTGTCTATTTTTCAAAAGAACAATTAATCTCGGGGAGCCAGAGGTAGACATACAACAGTATCTAGAAAACCTTGTTAACGTTCCAGGTGCTTTACATCGCTAACCAGAGATAAAACACACACCCATACACGTACACCAACACACACACATACCTTCCACAGCCCTCAAGTCCTTACGCCAATCATTGGCCAAGGCGGCCCCGGGGGAAGAGGGTCCTCCGTGAGTGGCATAGGCTCGCACCTACAACTGATAGGTAGGCCGCCCGCCGAGTGTGCACTCCAAAATATCGACCAAGCACACATGGAATATGAGAAGGTATTTTCACACAACTAACGATGCTGAGGGCAGATAATTACAACTGACCATTAAAGGCAAATGCCGATAATACAAACTAGAGCTATATTTAGGTTTAGCAAGATAGCAGTAAGTATAATAGACCACAACTGACAAGCTTGCAAGTATTACTTGCAGTGACAATGAAACACCTAAACTTAAGACATAGCACTACGGCGTGATAAATTACCCTAAACTTCCCAACAAATAACACCAGGAATCCTACCAAATACCACCCACAATAGGCAGTGGATCAGGCTGGGCTTCGTGTCAAGCCTGTATCCCTGCATCAGAAACCACCCTCTGCTGAATCGCACTGCGAGACAGCTAAGATCATCTCCTGGAATGCGCGGGTGCTTAAAGTGGTACCGCAGCACATTTCTCCTTCCCAATCCGGTGGAGGTTTATTTAGTGGAGTAGTACCCTTGAGGTGAAGCCCACACACCCCACTGTGTCCTCCAACACAGTGGTAATCCATAAATGGATTTTTCCTCCACTCGGAAAAAAAAACATTATCTAGAGTCTCAATTGGAGCCACGGGAAGACCTACAGGACGATGAGTTCACTGAACTCGTGGAGGAGGCGGTGGAATACCTCTATGAGGACCCCCTCCACCACACGATGTGATCCACATCCCCATTGTCACCCCCAGACAGGTGGCAGGCCAAATCCGAAGCCTCAAACCTAATAAATCCCTGGGGCATGACGGTGTCAAAGCACTCATGCTCCGGAACCTTCCCAAAAGAGCTGTGATTCATTTGATGCGGATTTACAATGCATGTCTTTACTTCCGCCACTTTCCAACTTGTAGGAAGGAGGCGAGGATGGTCTGCATTTTGAAGCCCGGCAAGGATCTGCTCTTCCCATCCAGCTACCACTCCATTAGTCTTCTCCCAATCCTCTCAAAAGTTTTTGAGCCATTGCTCCTGGCCCGCCTGACTCCTCTCTTCGAGGAAAGGCACCTCCTACCGGATCACCAGTTCAGGTTCCATCGGGGCCACTCCATGACCCTGCAGCTACTGTGACTGGTGGAAAAGGCTGCCCTGGATTTCTAGGACAACCTCAAAACCGTCGCGGTGCTTCTGGACGTGGACAAGGCCTTCGCCACAATGTGGCACCAGGGCCTGCTGTACAAGCTCAAGGAAGCACAAATCCCCTCCCCATACCTCACCCTGATGAGTAGTTTCCTCCGGGTTCGAACCATCAGGATGCGGATCGAAGGTAAACTCTCCTCCGTCAGACCCATAGCGGCGGGGTTCCCGGATGGCAGTGTACTGTCGCCGTTACTCTTTGCTGCCTACATGTCTGACTTCCCAACAGAGCCTCGCACTGTTCTGTGCCAATATGCTGACGTCCTCATCTTCGCACAGAACAAAAACGTTCACTACTGCCTCCCTCCGCTGCAACAATCACTCTGAGCTATCGGCACGTGGAGTGAAAGGTGGAAGATGGCCATTAGCCCACAGAAGTGCTCTGCCCTTGTGCTGGGGAAGGTCTGCCGCTGGCGCCCGGAAGGAGACCTGCGCTTGAGGCGGAGAAGAATCCCTTGGATCCGATCTGCCAAATACCTGGGTGACCGACTGGGCCACGGCCTCACCTTCACCCCACATGTCCGTGAAATATCAGCCTCGGCCATGCAGCGCTCAGGCAGTTGTACCCCATATTCCGATCAACCATGCCCACTCGCCTCAAACTACAGGTGTATCGTGCGATTATCCCGCCACTGATCCTGTATGGATGCGAGGTCTGGGGATCAGTGGCTCGTACCACCAACCGCAGACTGCAAGCCGTGCAGAACAGGGCTCTTAGGATGATCTACGATACCGAACGTATGTTTTCATCACACATCATACACACCCATTCTGGCATACCTTACGTTGAGGACGTTGTGCGTGAACGCTCGCGCACATTGAATGCCAGAATTACACCCCATCCCAACCACCTAGTTAACACACTAGGACAATATGACCACCCCAGAAGAAGAAAGAGCTGCCGCCTCCCCAAGGACGCCCTTGGGTGGTGAGATCAACCTCTCATTCCTTCAGTACTACATTCTGTCCCGGCCACACTAGGGCTGGATTTGACCTGTCGGTTGACTCCCGGCAGTCCAGTCCCCCTGTGTGACCCAAACGCGAACCCCAACCTAAAAGTTCCCCAACTACCCAACCTCTAACTCCTGGCCCCGCCACACTGGACGGACTCTGCAACGCAGGCCGCACCTAGCGTGGCGGCATGGGACACTCGCCTCCTGCCTGGAAGCTCACCCGCTGCCAACAGCGCTAGCAGAGGTCGAATCAGCTCCATCACTGTACACAGACATCCGAGCTTTGGAGATAAGACCAATTCTATAAGACCGCACGGGTAAATCCGCTCAGTGGATAGGCACTGTGGCACTCTGTCCACCGTCCGGGAGCACCCGGACGACTTAATCTTGCTCATGGCTCAACCATTTCATCAGATCCTGAAGAAGGCCATGGAGTTTACAATGGCCGAAAGCTCGACGTTCATTAATTTAACACGGCTGATCACCCGCGAAGCCTTGATTAGTAATGCTCGCCGTGAAAGCTTCAAGTCTTATATAAGAAAACTAGTTTGTAGTATAGTAAGTCTCATGTTGAAATATATATATATATATATATATATATATATATATATATATATATATATATATATATATATATATATATATATATATATTGTACAATGAGAGGTCTATATTAGTTAGTTTTCTGTAGTGATTTGCTTTTTCGGATTTTAACACGGCTTTTTCAGCAGCTAATTGTTCTCTACTGTGGTTTTTAAATTTTAATATTTTTCTTACAAATTTCGGAGAAATGTTTTGTTTTAGGCAATTGTCGATACATTTTATGTCCGCTGATATTAACCTTCTTTTTGTCTTTAGTTTCAAATATTGTTTTACTTCTTTTTTGTTGCCGAAATGTTCGTTGAAATTTTCAAATGTGAACGTTCTTACCTCCATGTTGTCCGGTTTTTAAAATTAGCTGGATCTAACTTTCGCGTGTTCCTCTTGACTAGACGTCACTTCAATATATCGAGATTTAACTGTATTGGAACACCACAGTGAAGCGAAAAATTATTAAATTTTAGATGAGTCGTATTTATTACACATCTGCTTCACTTTCGTACCTATTTTGAGGACATGTTTCGCAAATCATCGTTTGCATCTACGGCTCTTATGCGACTAAAGCTTGATCCAGCGGTGTGGGTAATTCTGGGGTTGCTGTTGCCATCTGTTGATTTAGTGATGAACTTAAATGTGGGATTCTCTTCTGGCGGGATTTCAAAGTTCATTAGTTGGTTTTTATGTTTTTCTATGTATATCCTCTCCCATATGACGAGTTCACTATGTTTTTGTACTTATTTTAGTAATTCTGTGCTATCTTCAATTTCATGATTTTCAGACCAGAAATGAGCTGCTATTGCGGACTTATCAATATTTTTGTGAAGCAGATGTGTAATAAATATGACTCATCTAAAAATTAATAATTTTTCGCTTCACTGTGGTGTTCCAATACAGTTAAATCTCGATATATTGAAGTGACGTCTAGTCAAGAGGAACACGCGAAAGTGAGATCCAGCCAATTTTAAAAACCGGACAACATGGAGGTAAGAACGTCCACATTTGAAAATTTCAACAAACAGTTCGGCAACAAGAAAGAAATAAAACAATATTTGAAACTCAAGACAAAAAGAAGGTTAATATCAGCGGACATAAAATTTATCAACAATTGCCTAAAACAAAACATTTCTCCGAAATTTGTAAGAAAAATAGTAAAATTTAACAACAACAGTAGAGAACAATTAGCTGCTGAAAAAGCTGTGTTAAAATCCGAAAAAGCAAATCAATATATATATATATATATATATATATATATATATATATATATATATATATATATATATATATATATAATTGTAGATGATCTGTATTAATTTCGTACATAGTATTTTATGATTTGTAGTACTTTGTACTTAGTATCGTTGACGATTATTACCGTAAATGTTTAATGACAATAAAATAAGTGTGTTGACTGACGATGTGGGCAAATGTTCACGAAATCGATTTTTTAAAAAGAAGAAAGAAGTATTCACATCATTTTCTTAAGATAAGTGGACATTATATAGAATAAAAAGAAGTATTTCAGAAAGTGGAGTGCCATTGTTACTAAAATTAGGCCAGTGAGTCAACCTTGTATATACTTTTCTCCACTTACAAGTTTTTTATGAAGACTAGTTTCTGGGGACTTCTCCCCTATCGTCAGCTCTGGGAGAAGTCCCCAGAAACTAGTCTTCATAAAAAACTTGTAAGTGGAGAAAAGTATACACAAGGTTGACTCACTTGCCTAATTTTAGTAAGTGGACATTAATTAACAAATATTTTTACTTGTGTAGTAAAATATTGATTATTATTATTATTATTATTATTATTATTATTATTATTATTATTATTATTATTATTATTATTATTATTATTATTATTATTATTATTATTATTATTATTATTATTATTATTATTATTATTATTATTATTATTATTATTATTATTATTATTATTATTATTATTATTATTATTATTATTATTATTATTATTATTATTATTATTATTATTATTATTATTATTATTATTATTATTATTATTATTATTATTATTATTATTATTATTATTATTATTATTATTATTATTATTATTATTATTATTATTATTATTATTATTATTATTATTATTATTATTATTATTATTATTATTATTATTATTATTATTATTATTATTATTATTATTATTATTATTATTATTATTATTATTATTATTATTATTATTATTATTATTATTATTATTATTATTATTATTATTATTATTATTATTATTGTTATTATTATTATTATTATTGTTATTATTATTGTTATTATTATTGTTATTATTATTGTTGTTATTATTATTATTGTTATTATTATTGTTATTATTGTTATTATTGTTATTATTATTGTTATTATTATTGTTATTATTGTTATTATTGTTATTATTGTTGTTATTATTGTTATTATTGTTATTATTGTTATTATTGTTATTATTGTTATTATTGTTGTTATTATTGTTATTATTGTTATTATTATTATTATTATTATTATTATTATTATTATTATTATTATTATTATTATTATTATTATTATTATTATTATTATTATTATTATTATTATTATTATTATTATTATTATTATTATTATTATTATTATTATTATTATTATTATTATTATTATTATTATTATTATTATTATTATTATTATTATTATTATTATTATTAT
>CM060948.1:354449343-354611843 GCA_030765055.1 Mantis religiosa
GCCTACTGTAATCATTGGAATTACCAAATGGTGAATAAATATATTATTATTATAAAGATGTAAGCGATGAAGTGTTAAAGCATTGTGGCTTTGTGGGTTCGTGAAATCAAAAGTCCAGGTTACAAACAAAAAAATTGCACTTTATTTCTGTAGAAATACGCTTCGTACACATACACAATACAACATGCAACGTCAACAAACACAGCTGTTTACCCACACGCGTTCAATTACCGACTAACTATCTTTGGCAGCAGGGATGCCTTTTTATAGATTACTAACACAACAGAAATTTCTCAATCGAGACCCGGCTAGAACAAAGGCAAACTCTTGAGGAATCTGTCTCCTTCTCCCCGCCGTTTTGGCAAGCTTTTCTCTACACACTACACTACACATCCTTTTGAATGCCTTGCCGCCTCAATCAACAACGGCCTGGCGACAGAATTCTAATAGGTTTATAAATATTTTAAAATTTCCTAATGGAGATCGATAAAGGGTTAATATGACTAGTTCATATGGCTTCCATTTGACTCAGTTGCATAAAGTTCAAGCTCTTTTTCTCAATAAAATCTGGATAAACCTAAAACTTTACCCCCAAAGGGTCTACTGTGGTAAGTACAGGATTGGCAATCATGGGTTCCTGAGCCAAATCTGCCAAATGGGTGCCTCTGAGTTAATGCCAAACGCCCAAACAAGGTCCACATCCATGTTTGACCCTAATCTAAGTAAATTAAATTAAAGTCAAAGTAAAGTCAAAGCAAAGCCAGATTGGAGCCTGAGCAGAGCCAGAGTGGAGCCAGAGCCAAGCCAGACTGGGACCTGGGTGGTGACCGGAGCCTAGCCAGAGTGAAGCCAGAGCGAAGCCAGGACCAAGCCAGAGTTAAGTTACAGAATCAAGTTAGTGTGAGGCCAGAGCAAAACCAGAGCGGAGCCAGAGTTAAGCTACAGAATCAAGTTAGTGTGAGGCCAGAGCGAAACCAGAGCAGAGCCAGAGTTAAGTTACAGAATGAAGTTAGTGTGAGGCCAGAACGAAACCAGAGCGGAGCCAGAGTTAGGTTACAGAATGAAGTTAGTGTGAGGCCAGAGCGAAACCAGAGCGGAGCCAGAGTTAAGTTACAGAATCAAGTTAGTGTGCGGCCAGAGCGAAACCAGAGCGGAGCCAGAGTTAAGTTACAGAATCAAGTTAGTGTGAGACCAGAGCGAAACCAGAGCGGAGCCAGAGTTAAGTTACAGAATGAAGTTAGTGTGAGGCCAGATCGAAGCCAAAGCAGAGCTAGAGCAAAGCCAGAGCAAAGTCAGACCCAGAGCCAAGCAAGACCGGGACTTTAGTGGTGACCGGAGCCTAGCCAGAGTGAAGCCAGAGCCAAGCCAGAACCAAGCCAGAGTAAAGTTACAGAATTAAGTTAGTGTGAGGACAGATCGAAGTCAAAGCGGAGCTAGAGTAAAACCAGAGCAAAGCCAGACCCAGAGCCAAGCCAGACCGGGACTGGAGTGGTGACCAGGGCCTAGCCGGAGTGAAGCCAGAGCCAAGCCAGAACCAAGCCAGAGTAAAGTTACAGAATGAAGTGAGTGTGAGGCCAGATCGAAGCCAAAGCGGAGCTAGAGCAAAGCCAGACCCAGAGCCAAGCTAGACCGGAACTGGAGTGGTGACCGGAGTTTAGCCAGAGTGAAACCAGAGTGAAGCCAGAACCAAGCGAGAGTAAAGTTACAGAATAAAATTAATATAAGGCCAGAGCGAAGCCAGAGCGGAGCTAGAGCAAAGTCAGAGCAAAGCCAGACCCTGGGCCAAGCCAGACCCGGGACTGGAGTGCTGACTGGAGCCAAGCCAGAGTTAAGTTACAGAATCAAATTAGTTTATGGCCAGAGCGAAGCCAGAGCAGAGCTAGAGCAAAGCCAAAGCAAAGTCAGAGCCAAGTCATACTGGGACCGGAGTGGTGACCGAGCCTAGCCAGAGCGAAGCCAGAACCAAGCCAGACTTAAGTTACAGAATGAAGTTAGGTCAGAGCGGGACCACAGCGGGGCTGGAACCTAGCCAGAGTTAAGTTACAGAATGAAGTTAGGTCAGAGCGGGACCACAGCGGGGCTGGAACCCAGCCAGACTTATGTTACAGAATGAAGTTAGGTCAGAGCGGGGCTGGTACCTAGCCAGAGTTAAGTTAAAGAATCAAGTTAGTGTGCGGCCAGAGCGAAACCAGAGTTAAGTTACAGAATCAAGTTAGTGTGAGGCCAGAGCGAAGCCAGAGTTAAGTTACAGAATGAAGTTAGTGTGAGGCCAGATCGAAGCCAAAGCGGAGCTAGAGCAAAGTCAGAGCAAAGCCAGACCCAGAACCAAGCCAGACCGGGACTGGAGTGGTGACAGGAGCCTAGCCAGAGTAAAGCCAGAGCCAAGCCAGAACCAAGCCAGAGTAAAGTTACAGAATGAAGTTAGTGTGAGGCCAGATCAAAGCCAAAGTTGAGCTAGAGCAAAACCAGAGCAAAGCCAGACCCAGAGCCAAGCCAGACCGGGACTGGTGACCAGAGCCTAGCCAGAACCAAGCCAGAGTAAAGTTACAGAATCAAATTAATGTAAGGCCAGAGCAAAGCCAGAGCGGAGCTAGAGCAAAGTCAGAATAAAGCCAGACCCAGGGCCAAGCCAGACCGGGACTGGAGTGCTGACTGGGGCCAAGCCAGAGTTAAGTTACAGAATCAAGTTAGTTTAAGGCCAGAGCGAAGCCAGAGCAGAGCCAGAGCAAAGCCAAAGCAAAGTCAGCGCCAAGCCAGACTGGGACCAGAGTGGTGACAGGAGCCTAGTCAGAGTGAAGCCAAAGTTACGGAATATTGTTATTGTGAGGCCAGAGCGAAGCCAGAACCAAGCCAGACTTAAGTTACAGAATCAAGTTAGGTCAGAGCGGGACCACAGCGGGGCTGGAACCTAGCCAGAGTTAAGTTACAGAATGAAGTTAGTGTGAGGCCAGAATGGGGCCGGAACCTAGCCACAGCCAACCCAGAGTTAAGTTAAAGAATGAAGCTAGTGTGAGACTAGAGCGAAGGCAGAGCAGGACCAGAGTGGGGCCAGAACCTAGCCAGAGCCAAGCCAGAGTTAAGTTAAAGAATGAAGTTAGTGTAAGGCCAGAGCGAAGCCAGTGCAGGACCAGAGTGGGACCAGAACCTAGCCAGAGCCAAGCCAAAGTTAAGCTAAAGAATGAAGTTATAGTGTAAGGCCAGAGCAAAGACAGAGCAGGACCAGAGTGGGGCCAGAACCTAGCCAGAACCAAGCCAGAGTTAAGTTAAAGAATGAAGTTATAGTGTAAGGCCAGAGCAAAGCCAGAGTAGGACCAGAGTGGGACCAGAACCTAGCCAGAGCCAAGCCAGAGTTAAGTTAAAGAATGAAGTTATAGTGTAAGGTGAGAGCGAAGCCAGAGCACGACCAGAGTGGGGCCAGAACCTAGCCAGAGCCAAGCCAGAGTTAAGTTAAAGAATGAAGTTAGTGTAAGGCCAGAGCGAAGCCAGTGCAGGACCAGAGTGGTACCAGAACCTAGCCAGAGTCAAGCCAGAGTTAAGTTAAAGAATGAAGTTATAGTGTAAGGCCAGAGCAAAGCCAGAGCAGGACCAGAGTGGGGCCAGAACCTAGCCAGAGCCAAGCCAGAGTTAAGTTAAAGAATGAAGTTATAGTGTAAGGCCAGAGCAAAGCCAGAGCAGGACCAGAGTGGGACCAGAACCTAGCCAGAGCCAAGCCAGAGTTAAGTTAAAGAATGAAGTTATAGTGTAAGGCCAGAGCGAAGCCAGAGCAGGACCAGAGTGGGGCCAGAACCTAGCCAGAGCCAAGCCAGAGTTAAGTTAAAGAATGAAGTTAGTGTAAGGCCAGAGCGAAGCCAGAGCAGGACCAGAGTGGGGCCAGAACCTAGCCAGAGCCAAGCCAGAGTTAAGTTAAAGAATGAAGTTAGTGTAAGGCCAGAGCGAAGCCAGTGCACGACCAGAGTGGGACCAGAACCTAGCCAGAGCCAAGCCACAGTGAAGTTTAAAAATGTTACAGTGAGGCTGGAGCAAAGCTAGAGCAGGACCGAAGGTAGGCTGGCATCTAGTCAGAGCCAAGTTAGAGTGAATTTAGAGTGAAGTTAGAGTAAGAGTAGAGTGAAGCCGGAGCGAAGCCAGAACCAAGCCAGAGTGGGACCGGAGTGGTGACCGGAGCCTAGCCAGAGAAAGCCAGAGCAAAGCCAGAGTTAAGTTAAAGAAAGAGGTTAGTGTAAGGCCAGAACAAAGTCAGAGGAGGGCCGGTCTGAGCCTAGCCAGAACCAAGCCAGAGTGGGACCAGAGTGGTTACCGGAGCCTAGCCAGAGCAAAGCCAGAGTTAAGTTAGCTAGAGAGGTTAGTGTAAGGCCAGAACGAAGTCAGAGGAGGACAACGGGGATCGGAGCCTAGCCAGAACCAAGCCAGAGTGGGACCGGAGTGGTGACCGGAGCCGTGCCAGAGCCAAGCCAGAGTTAAGTTAAAGAATGAAGTTAGTGTAAGGCCAGAACGAAGTCAGAGCAAGATCTCAACGGGGATAGGAGCCTAGACAGAACAAAGCCAGAGCGGGACCGGAGTGGTGACCAGAGCCTAGCCAGAGGAAAGCCAGAGCCAAGCCAGAGTTAAGTTAAAGAAAGAGGTTAGTGTAAGGCCAGGACAAAGTCAGAGGAGGACCCAAGGGGAGTCGGAGCCCAGCCAGAACAAAGCCAGAGCGGGACTGGAGTGGTGACCAGAGCCGAGCCAGAGGAAAGCCAGAGCCAAGCCAGAGTTAAGTTAAAGAAAGAGGTTAGTGTAAGGCCAGGACAAAGTCAGAGGAGGACCCAAGGGGGGTCGGAGCCTAGCCAGAACAAAGCCAGAGCGGGACTGGAGTGGTGACCAGAGCCTAGCCAGAGGAAAGCCAGAGCCAAGCCAGAGCAAACTCAGAGTTAAGTTAAAGAAAGAGGTTAGTGTAAGGCCAGAATGAAGTCAGAGGAGGACCGCAACGGGGGTCGGAGCCTAGCCAGAACAAAGCCAGAGCGGGACTGGAGCGGTGACCAGAGCCTAGTCAGAGGAAAGCCAGATCCAAGCCAGAGTTAAGTTAAAGAATGAGGTTAGTGTAAGGCCAGAGCAGGACCGCAACCGGGGTTGGAGCCTAGCCAGAGCCAAGTTAGAGTGAATTTAGAGTAAGATTAGAGTGAAGCCAGAGCAGAACCAGAGCACAGCAAGAGCAAAGCCGAAGAAAAGCCAAAGCATAGCTAGAGCAAAGCCAAAGTGGAGCCAGAGCACAGCCAAAGTGGAGCCAGAGCAAAGCCAAAGTGGAGGCAGAGTAAAGCCAAAGCAGAGCCAGGTCGGAGTCACAGCAAAGTCAAAGCGGAACTAGAGCAAAGCCAGAGCGGAGCCACAGCAGAGCCAAAACAAAGCCAAAGCAAAGCCGGAGCAAAACTAAAGCAGAGCCAGAACGGAGTCACAGCAAAACAAAAGCAAAGCCGAAGCAGAGCCAGAGCAAAACCAAAGCAGAGCCAGACAGAGTCACAGCATAGCCAAAGAAAAGCCACAACAGAGCCATAGCAAAACCAAAGCAGAGCCAGGGCGGAGTCACAGCAAAACAAAAGCAAAGCCAAAGCAGAGCCAGAACGGAGTCACAGCAAAACAAAAGCAAAGCCAAAGCAGAGCCAGAACGGAGTCACAGCAAAACAAAAGCAAAGCCGAAACAGAGCCAGAGCAAAACCAAAGCAGAGCCAGACAGAGTCACAGCATAGCCAAGGAAAAGCCACAACAGAGCCATAGCAAAACCAAAGCAGAGCCAGAGCGGAGTCACAGCAAAACAAAAGCAAAGCCAAAGCAGAGCCAGAACGGAGTCACAGCAAACACAAAGTGGAGCTAGAGCAAAGCCAAAGCAGAGCCAGAACGGAGTCACAGCAAAACAAAAGCAAAGCCAAAGCAGAGCCAGAACGGAGTCACAGCAAAGCCAAAGCAGACCCAGAGCAAAACCAAAGCAGAGCTAGAGCAAAGCCAAAGCAAAGTCAGAGCCAAGCCAGACTGGGACCGGAGTGGTGACCGAGCCTAGCCAGAGCGAAGCCAGAACCAAGCCAGACTTAAGTTACAGAATGAAGTTAGGTCAGAGCGGGACCACAGCGGGGCTGGAACCTAGCCAGAGTTAGGTTGCAGAATGAAGTTAGGTCAGAGCGGGATCACAGCGGGGCTGGAACCCAGCCAGACTTAAGTTACAGATTGAAGTTAGGTCAGAGCGGGGCTGGTACCTAGCCAGAGTTAAGTTAAAGAATCAAGTTAGTGTGCGGCCAGAGCGAAACCAGAGTTAAGTTACAGAATCAAGTTAGTGTGAGGCCAGAGCGAAGCCAGAGTTAAGTTACAGAATGAAGTTAGTGTGAGGCCAGATCGAAGCCAAAGCGGAGCTAGAGCAAAGAAAGAGCAAAGCCAGACCCAGAACCAACCAGACCGGGACTGGAGTGGTGACCGGAGCCTAGCCAGAGTAAAGCCAGAGCCAAGCCAGAACCAAGCCAGAGTAAAGTTACAGAATGAAGTTAGTGTGAGGCCAGATCGAAGCCAAAGTTGAGCTAGAGCAAAACCAGAGCAAAGCCAGACCCAGAGCCAAGCCAGACCGGGACTGGTGACCAGAGCCTAGCCAGAACCAAGCCAGAGTAAAGTTACAGAATCAAATTAATGTAAGGCCAGAGCAAAGCCAGAGCAGAGCTAGAGCAAAGTCAGAGCAAAGCCAGACCCAGGGCCAAGCCAGACTGGGACTGGAGTGCTGACTGGAGCCAAGCCAGAGTTAAGTTACAGAATCAAGTTAGTTTAAGGCCAGAGCGAAGCCAGAGCAGAGCCAGAGCACAGCCAAAGCAAAGTCAGCGCCAAGCCAGACAGGGACCAGAGTGGTGAAAGGAGCCTAGTCAGAGTGAAGCCAAAGTTACGGAATATTGTTATTGTGAGGCCAGAGCGAAGCCAGAACCAAGCCAGACTTAAGTTACAGAATCAAGTTAGGTCAGAGCGGGGCCACAGCGGGGCTGGAACCTAGCGAGAGTTAAGTTACAGAATGAAGTTAGTGTGAGGCCAGAATGGGGCCGGAACCTAGCCACAGCCAAGCCAGAGTTAAGTTAAAGAATGAAGCTAGTGTGAGACTAGAGCGAAGCCAGAGCAGGACCAGAGTGGGGCCAGAACCTAGCCAGAGCCGAGCCAGAGTTAAGTTAAAGAATGAAGTTAGTGTAAGGCCAGAGCGAAGCCTGTGCAGGACCAGAGTGGGACCAGAACCTAGCCAGAGCCAAGCCAAAGTTAAGTTAAAGAATGAAGTTATAGTGTAAGGCCAGAGCAAAGCCAGAGCAGGACCAGAGTGGGGCCAGAACCTAGCCAGAGCCAAGCCAGAGTTAAGTTAAAGAATGAAGTTATAGTGTAAGGCCAGAGCAAAGCCAGAGCAGGACCAGAGTGGGACCAGAACCTAGCCTGAGCCAAGCCAGAGTTAAGTTAAAGAATGAAGTTATAGTGTAAGGCGAGAGCGAAGCCAGAGCACGACCAGAGTGGGGCCAGAACCTAGCCAGAGCCAAGCCAGAGTTAAGTTAAAGAATGAAGTTAGTGTAAGGCCAGAGCGAAGCCAGTGCAGGACCAGAGTGGTACCAGAACCCAGCCAGAGTCAAGCCAAAGTTAAGTTAAAGAATGAAGTTATAGTGTAAGGCCAGAGCAAAGCCAGAGCAGGACCAGAGTGGGGCCAGAACCTACCCAGAGCCAAGCCAGAGTTAAGTTAAAGAATGAAGTTATAGTGTAAGGCCAGAGCAAAGCCAGAGCAGGACCAGAGTGGGACCAGAACCTAGCCAGAGCCAAGCCAGAGTTAAGTTAAAGAATGAAGTTATAGTGTAAGGCCAGAGCGAAGCCAGAGCACGACCAGAGTGGGACCAGAACCTAGCCAGAACCAAGCCAGAGTTAAGTTTAAAAATGTTACAGTGAGGCTGGAGCAAAGCTAGAGCAGGACCGAAGGTAGGCTGGCATCTAGTCAGAGCCAAGTTAGAGTGAATTTAGAGTGAAGTTAGAGTAAGAGTAGAGTGAAGCCGGAGCGAAGCCAGAACCAAGCCAGAGCGGGACCGGAGTGGTGACCGGAGCCTAGCCAGAGAAAGCTAGAGCAAAGTCAGAGTTAAGTTAAAGAAAGAGGTTAGTGTAAGGCCAGAACAAAGTCAGAGGAGGGCCGGTCTGAGCCTAGCCAGAACCAAACCAGAGTGGGACCAGAGTGGTGACCGGAGCCTAGCCAGAGCAAAGCCAGAGTTAAGTTAACTAGAGAGGTTAGTGTAAGGCCAGAACGAAGTCAGAGGAGGACAACGGGGATCGGAGCCTAGCCAGAACCAAGCCAGAGTGGGACCGGAGTGGTGACCGGAGCCGTGCCAGAGCCAAGCCACAGTTAAGTTAAAGAATGAAGTTAGTGTAAGGCCAGAACGAAGTCAGAGCAAGATCTCAACGGGGATAGGAGCCTAGACAGAACAAAGCCAGAGCGGGACCGGAGTGGTGACCAGAGCCTAGCCAGAGGAAAGCCAGAGCCAAGCCAGAGTTAAGTTAAAGAAAGAGGTTAGTGTAAGGCCAGGACAAAGTCAGAGGAGGACCCAAGGGGGGTCGGAGCCTAGCCAGAACAAAGCCAGAGCGGGACTGGAGTGGTGACCAGAGCCGAGCCAGAGGAAAGCCAGAGCCAAGCCAGAGTTAAGTTAAAGAAAGAGGTTAGTGTTAGGCCAGGACAAAGTCAGAGGAGGACCCAAGGGGGGTCGGAGCCTAGCCAGAACAAAGCCAGAGCGGGACTGGAGTGGTGACCAGAGCCTAGCCAGAGGAAAGCCAGAGCCAAGCCAGAGCAAACTCAGAGTTAAGTTCAAGAAAGAGGTTAGTGTAAGGCCAGAATGAAGTCAGAGTAGGACCGCAACGGGGGTCGGAGCCTAGCCAGAACAAAGCCAGAGCGGGACTGGAGTGGTGACCAGAGCCTAGTCAGAGGAAAGCCAGATCCAAGCCAGAGTTAAGTTAAAGAATGAGGTTAGTGTAAGGCCAGAGCAGGACCACAACGGGGGTCAGAGCCTAGCCAGAGCCAAGTTAGAGTGGATTTAGAGTAAGATTAGAGTGAAGCCAGAGCAGAACCAGAGCACAGCCAGAGCAAAGCCGAAGAAAAGCCAAAGCATAGCTAGAGCAAAGCCAAAGCGGAGCCAGAGCACAGCCAAAGTGGAGCCAGAGCAAAGCCAAATTGGAGGCAGAGTAAAGCCAAAGCAGAGCCAGAACGGAGTCACAGCAAAGTCAAAGGGGAACTAGAGCAAAGCCAGAGCGGAGCCACAGCAGAGCCAAAACAAAGCCAAAGCAAAGCCGGAGCAAAACTAAAGCAGAGCCAGAACGGAGTCACAGCAAAACAAAAGCAAAGCCGAAGCAGAGCCAGAGCAAAACCAAAGCAGAGCCAGACAGAGTCACAGCATAGCCAAAGAAAAGCCACAACAGAGCCATAGCAAAACCAAAGCAGAGCCAGAGCGGAGTCTCAGCAAAACAAAAGCAAAGCCAAAGCAGAGCCAGAACGGAGTCACAGCAAAACAAAAGCAAAGCCAAAGCAGAGCCAGAACGGAGTCACAGCAAAACAAAAGCAAAGCCGAAACAGAGCCAGAGCAAAACCAAAGCAGAGCCAGACAGAGTCACAGCATAGCCAAAGAAAAGCCACAACAGAGCCATAGCAAAACCAAAGCAGAGCCAGAGCGGAGTCACAGCAAAACAAAAGCAAAGCCAAAGCAGAGCCAGAACGAAGTCACAGCAAAACAAAAGCAAAGCCAAAGCAGAGCCAGAACGGAGTCACAGCAAAGCCAAAGCAGAGCCAGAGCAAAACCAAAGCAGTGCTAGAGCAAAGCCAGAGCAAAGCCAAAGTGGAGCCAGCGCAAAGCCAATGCGGAGCCAGAGGAAAGTCAGAGCAAACCCAGAGAAAAGCCAAAGCAGAGCCAGAGCTGAGCCACAGCAAAGTCACAGTAGAGGCAGAACAAAGCCAAAGCAGAGTTAAGGAAAAGTCAAAGGAAAGTTATAGTAAAATAAAATAAAGTTTTTGAAAGGGCAATGATGACCATGGAGTTGAGCGCCCTTATTTATAAATCATCATCATGACCTAAAACCTTACAGACCAAATCATTTCTAACATATTTACTAACGGCACCTTGAAGTAATTTTTTTCTACAGTATTTTGCTCTTAAATAGTACCTTTGTAGTGAAATTGGTCCTGTTTTGCAGGTGATGTTCTGAAATGCATAAAATGTATGGAAGTTGGTTTTCAGTATTAAGAATAATAGTGAGTTCGTCTAATTTGTTTCTGAAGTCTCTTATCTTTTGATGAAATACAGATATTGTTTATTATTAATAATTGTTTACTACTGTCATAATCATTGTATTGTTTGTGGGGCAGTACTTTTAATTGAATTGATGTCATGCTATTGAGGTTGTTTATTTCAATTTGCTTAAATTTTCTGCACTTATATTTAGTTAACCTAAAAATATACTTCTACTTGGAACAAGAGGAAATTTGCCCTTAATTCTGTCAGCAATCAGAAGTGAAAGCTTCTCTTTCCCTCTAGCATTTACTATTCCATATCTAAGTATGGACTGAAACAAAAAGTATGCCATTTGAACAAATTCTATCAGGACAGCTTTTTTAATTTAGCTATGAGAAACACCATGAGCAATAACTATCACATCAATATGCAAATTCTAGGATAGTTGTTTATCAATGGCACAACAATGGTTCCAACATTTCAACAATGGAGACAAGAACACTAAAGATTTACTACGTTCTGGAAGACCGAAGTATGTTCAAGAGAAACCTGAAAGTCGAGAAGAGAATTCATCTGAAGCCAAGTCAGAGGAAGACAATGTACCTTGTGGTTTCCTCAACATCAAATATCATGACCCCAGATCTGTTACAAAAGACGACTGGATCAGATGTGGTAAATGTAAGGTGTGGTTTCACAAAATTTGTGTGGGGGCTGCTGGTCCTAAACTGTTTCACTGTGGGAAATGTGTGTAACAGCCAATGGAACAATGTGTTATCTTGCATATTGTGTGTAATTATATAACAATTTATAGTGATTCACAGAGCCCCATATATGATTCAAACAGCACCACAAATTTTTCATTATTCCGTTTTTTCAACATTTTGAATTCTTCTGTTTACTATGAAGAACAAAAAAATTTGAAGATATGTGCCTTTACCATACAAAACTTATAACTATGATCTATTCATCATTACAGTTTGACCTGCACAATAAAATGTTTTACACCCCTTTGGGACCCAAAAAGTTGAAATGATTCACTCAGCCCCACCTCACCCTATATCATATACACTTATTTAAGTCACAAAATGTTACTTGAGCAAATTCACTATTTTCAAAGATCTGATAAGACTTTTTCTACAACTGTATTGACTGCTAATACACTATTTTGCTCTGGCAGAATTAAACTGATTACTAAAGAATAAGTTTTGCTCTTCAAAAATATCTTGCAATTGATTTTTTGCAAGCATTCTATAATCTTAGAAATTATAGGAATTATTGAAATGGGCCTATAGCTAGTTAAGCTTTCTCAGTCGCCTTTTCTATATGTTGCTGTTATTTTGTAAGGTTTAGTTTGGAAAATCACCTTCGCTAAAACATCTATTAATAGAGTAAGTGAAAGGAGCTTTTATGTACTGTATTGTTTTTTCAATGAGATTGTTAGAAACATCATATATATCTCTACTTTTTGAATTCTTTAGATTTTGGGTGACTTAAATCCTCATTTACCTGTGGCTTCTCTGAGGGAAAGATCCTCTTTTATTTTTGTAGTCTTATAAATTCAGTGCAATGACTGGACATGATTGTACCTGTAAGGTGATATCTTCTACTGACTGTAATAATAAATTACTGAAGTCATCAGGAGACATCATTTCATATGTATTGCTTTTGCTATCCTTACTCGTTACGGAATTTATGACAGATCATACTGCTTTGCATTTGCACTGTCTGACTTTTTCTATGAATAGATAGAGTCAACATGAAAAATTCAAGTCCCGGCCATGGCATTGAATTTTTCATGTTGACTATCTATCAAACATCTTAGCCTATATACGGCTAGTGTGAAGAAATGATTAATTTCCATCAATTAACTAAAATAATAAGAGTTAAATGATGAAGCCTGGGACTCAAGTGCTTATGATGGTGAGTCGCCACAAACGGTGTGTCTCAGATGCGAGAGCCCCTAGTGGTCTGCCGGGGAGGTGTATGAGTCAAATGGAGAATTTAATGTCAGGACGCCACGTTGGCCATGGTGGCTCAATGGGTTGGAGCAGCTGGATGGAAGCCAGGAGATCCGCGGTTCAAGTCCCGGCCATGGCATTGAATTTTTCATTTTGACTCTATCTATCAAAGATCTTATCCTATATTCGGCTAGTGTGAAGAAATGATTAATTTCCATCAACTAAGATAATAAGACTTAAATGAAGCCAGGGACTCAAGTGCTTACGATGGTGAGTTGTCACAAACAGTGTGTCTCGGAATGGAGAGCACCAGCGGTCTGCCGGGGGGAGGTGTACGAGTCAAATGGAGAATTTAATGTCAGGACAGCACGTTAGCCATGGTGGCTCAATGGGTTGGAGCGGCTGGACGGAAGCTGGGAGATCCGTGGTTCAAGTCCCGGCCATGGCATTGAATTTTCATGCTGACTCTATCAAAAATCTTAGCCTATATACGGCTAGTGTGAAGAAATGATTAATTTCCATCAATTAACTAAAATTTTTCTATGGATGTTTTCATTGCACCAGAGAACCAGAAGTATCAGGAAAATGTTGTAGTCAGGTGTGCACTAAAACCCTTTCCTTGTAGTAGATGCTGGAAGCTATATATATTTGTAATTTACGTCCTTTAACTTTTTGTAGGTCATATCAGACGATGAATGGCATGGATGAAATGATGCTGAAATGAGCCCAGGTTCCATGGAGCTTAGAGTTGCCCGACATTAATCTTTTAGGATAAGGAAACCCCCGTAAAAAGCCTTATCCAGGTCCGAGATTCGAACTCGGGACCTCTTGAACGTGAGGCAGACATGCTACCATTTACGCTACCAAGGCAGGCATGCTGGAAGCAATCTTCCGGAAACTGCACTTCTCTCAGCTCTCTTGTGCAGTGGAGAGAACTTGCAGATGAGGTTACCATGTTTTACTGACCCTATATGTTATAAAAATATAAGCAAAGAGAACATTCCCTTGCCTTAATTTACTTGTAAATGCTTACCACTTTAATAATTGCTTGTTTATTCTAACAGCTAGCAAGGTAAATAATATATATATATATATATATATATATATATATATATATATATATATTATATAGGAAAAACAAAAAGAAATATTAACATCAGAACTAAAGAACATATGAGAAAAATTAAAAATGGTGAAACAGAAAAATCAGCAGTGGCTTTTCATTATTTGAATACTAGACATGACATCAATTTGGAAACATCTCTAATAAAATACGTTAATCACCGCATAGACCTTTCCGTATGGGAAAAAATCTTCATTAACAAAACTCATCATAGTCATGAATTTTGAAACTCCACCACCGGACAACTTTGACAAGTACATCACGCCATCTATTGACAATACGGAGAAAGAAGAAACCACTACAACTTGCACTAGTAGAGTATCAGCTGAGGATAGGAGCAAGAGCTCTTGAAACATGTCCTGTGAATAAACAGTGTGAGTGAAACAATGTGTCAATATATTCTCGATTCACTTTTGTACTAATAAGTATATAGTTTATATATTCACTAAACTTGCAAGGAATGCCAAAAATGACAACACATTCTGTTGAACTGAATAGTTAAATGGGTAAACTTTATATTTTCAAACAGACAAAAGCCTATTGTGAAATTTTCTCTCTCCCCAACTGAACAAAGTATTTGGTTGTCCGCCTGTCTCCATTAGTATTTAAGAAATTTATTTCATAGTTAGCTGAAGAAAATATCGTACAAAAAGGGTGAGTAAAATAAATAAGGCAATCTTAAGAATTGCATAGTGAAGGAATCTGATTACCTCGGAATCCTGTAATTGACTCACGCATTCAATTTATGTATTCTTTTATGGCACAAATAACAGCAAATAGTGCACATAGAGAATCTGCACTTGAAGAGATGTGGATACCAACCAGTTGCAATGATTTTAAGTTTTCTTCTTACCTTTGCAAAACCACTAACAGAAATGGATTATGTATTAAGAAAGTACAGTTGAGAAAAAGTATGACAATAAGATCTGAAGCCTTCCTGGTGATGAATATGTTGGAGATCTTCTTGAGAAACACGCCAGGTGAAAAGACGTTTAGAAATCAATATTTTGGGAGCGTAAATCTCTCCCATCATCATCATTATTTAATAAATATTATAACCACAAATGATAATTGATATAAATTATAACAATTTCTAATCGTCTTTTCACCTGGCTTGTTTGCCGAGAAGATCTCGAACAAATAGTACGATGTTTATCATTTGTTATTTCATTTTGCATTCCTCTCCTACTTCCTAGACATTTTGGATTACCTCACGGATGTTTTGGCTATGGTTTGTCATCACTTTGCAGTAACAGAACTGACTCATTCCTTTACTTAAGAAAATGTCCCTCAGCAATGGCCCTTAATGTTTGGTCCTAATATTGATAAATATTGTGTTTGTTAATAACATCGTCTGTCAGTTGCCACAATCACCATATTAGTGCCACTGGTGTGTCAGAATTTTGTCCTACACTAAATATACTGATATGGGGCTGTCACATTTAAGTACACTTAAAAGCCATAGTTCTGGGCAGGTTATAAGACCAGCGTCTCACTGACTGATACACCCAGACTGACTCTTGGTCCTAAATCATTTGGATAGCAATGTTTGTTAGTTTCATATTGGCATCTGTGACATGAGCTAGTAGTTCAAAGTACTTCATTATCCTAGGACAAATAAGGAACAATTACGTTTATTTATATTAGCAGCCTGTATGCTGAACATGGTCACAGCTGAACTCAAACCAAATGTGCTGCAGAAATAAAATAAATGTTGTGATTAGGGCTCTCACATGCAACTTCATTCTTACTCCTGCATATTTTTAAATTTAAGTAAATAAATTGACAGTATGAACAATCTGGGTACCTCCACTGCAGATTGGCACAAACAAGTAGAGGTATGGTTATCAACGCGTACAAAGAAAATGCTGTATCCAGCAGAAGCACGCAACTTGCAGCACTACTGCGATAAATTTGCCATTATTTGACTGATCTCATGTTTTCTATATCCATATATTCATTTTAAAGGATTGAAGCAGAGAAGAGATAATTTTGAAGAATGCATGATGTGGAGGGTAGGGGGAGGGGCAATTACTTGACCTGAGAGGAGTAGTGGCGAGGGAACTAGTTAAAGTGGCCCAGATTGTTCACATATATTGGTATTGTATGTCACCACAGTAAGGTTTTGAAATAAGGATTAGCAATTACAGAATCATTTCACTTGTTTCTTAAGGCTGTTTGCATCGAGATATGTTATCACACAACTGTAACTTTAGCACAAATAAATGCAGACTCATGTTTCGTCTGTTAATCTTAATACATGGATCATATTAGGCCAATATTTCCCAATAAGTGTGTTACTGTAACAAAGAAAATGCACCTTTTTTATGTAAGTAATTTTTCATATCAGATATGGACGTTTGACCCTCAAATGACATTACTAAACTAAGTTTTCATTATTCTAACACTACAATATTACCTTAAATCCACAACGATCTGCAATCCACGTAATATAAGTATGCCTCTTATCCTAAACTTGAACACTCTGTAAAGAAATGAACATTTACATATTAATGTTTTAGTAATACCAGCTTCGTTTGCATAAAGAGTGACAAATACGGCTTATTATATGGATACAATCCTTGTGTTTCTAATAAAACACTAAACAGCTACACTTCTCCACTATACAAGCACTTACTTTCAGGATAGTCACAAATCTTTACAGCAACTGTAGAGCGGGAGACGCCACAACAGCCAATAGCATCAGTGGCAGTTGTTAGCCAACCGCCAAAACGTAATTTCAAATATTCCACTTTGTGATTGGTCGAAAGTACTAGAATCATTTGAAAAGAAGAAACAGGGTTTCCAATATCAGAGACAATTAATCTGTGATCAGAGAGAAGTCCCTAAATCTGGGGGATTTGAGAAGCACAACAGCCAAATATATATTTCGTATTGGACGAGATTTTTTGTTGTCTTCTTGGATAGGTTAGGAAAACATGGGGAGATTATTGAAATACAAATTATTTCGTTTCACTAAAAGCAACATCATTAACTGAACCTCTGAGGACCATTGTGGGAAATAGTGCTGAATTTTCTGGAAAAGTGAGTTGGTTTAAGCAGTTCATTTAATGTATTAGTTGGTTTCGTGTGAATAGCTTTAAACGTAAAATGCGTTCACCATAACAGTCCATATAATAAAAAAAATTTCCAGTTTAAATTAGTACAAAAATAATGTTCCTAACTTTCAGCTATTCTATAATTGTCATTTGGTTTCACTGCGTTCATTTAGAACAACATTAAGCCAAAATAAAACAAAAATCTAATGTGTTACACTGACATAACTTTCAAACTATTCTTAGAGGTACTTACTCCTCAAGATAAACATTATTTTATTACTAATTTTCTTGTAATTGAAATGGACCATGGAAATACAGTAGAGTTTAAAAGATAGCCAAAAGTCTTCAAACTGGTCGCTATGTGATGATATTGAAATTCCGTTCTCTTTGTATGATCAAGAAATAAAAACAAGTTCCTATTTGAAAAAAGTACTTGAAAATTGAAACAAATAACAAAGTATACCACTGAAAATGGTTCACTCCACAATGAAAATAATGCTATATACTGTGTGTTTTAAAAAGATCTCAATATTCTAAACATAAGCAAACTGAAAGGACTGCAGGTTTCAAATAGACACTTGTGTGTGGAATAGTGGCGCCTCGTGGCCAAAATGTTTGGGGGGCGCGGAAACGGTTCCGCTTGCTAAGTATTGACAACAATAAATTATTACACTTGTAAATTTTAAGAACCACTTTTTCCAAGTTCCACCTCCGCAAACCACGAAAACAGTAGTTCTCAATTTGTGATATATACCTCAGAAATAAATACGAGAAACCCAACACAATCTTTGCCCAAACTTGCATATTAATATGCATGCAACATATAAAAGGATGTCATTAGAACATCATTAAAACTCACGCAAATCCATATAAGCTGCCACCACACCAGTGTATTTTTTTTTTTCACAGATTCACGCGCATATCATTGAATGTACACACATTAATTCTCGTATTTGGCATTTGTTCAGTTTATCATGAATTGTACTTTTGGCCAATTTGTATGTTATTTAATTTAATGAACTTTTCCATCACTCTTTCATCAGAATCCTGCATGTTACTTATAGGGGCCTTATTTACTGACAGCATTGCTAAAGCAATGAGTCTGTTATTTGTCATTGTATTTCTTAAAAGCGTTTTTATCCTTTTAAGAGTGGAAAGGCAACGTTCAGGTTCGTTGTCTCCTCGGCGTTGTTATGACAATTTTAAAAAGTTTTGTGACTTCACTGAACACTGAAGAAAGTTTATTTTCGTATATGAAATGAAAAAGATTCAATGCTCCTTGAATGTTAGTAATTTTGTCTTTAAATTAGCTGCAAATCTGTGCGCAATTTTTCTTGCTGTAGAAAAGCATAGCATTGTATCACTCATGTGAAAATTTCTTCTGGGAAACAACCACAAAAATTCTTAAATAAGTCGTTACATAGCAAAAATACAGCTCCTAGATGTCCATTATAAGCAGTTCTATCTGTGACAGTACTTGTGATAACGCCACACACTTCCTTAGGCGTTTCTAACCCTTGCATATTCCATACTTTTTCTTTCCTTTGACAGCTGTGAAAATTCTTCACTTAAGTTTTTGTGTACTTCATCAATATTCAATCTTTCCTTTTCCATTTGTTGTTTAAATATAAGGATATCATACTGTAACGTTACACTATCTTTGCTCTTCTTTTGAAGTTGCTGGTACAACATTTCTACATGAAGTAGGATATTGTGAAAAACTCTTCGCCAAAAATATATATTTTGGATCTGCAAGGGCTCTTCTATAGCTACCGGCTTCATTTACTGTGGTTCTAATAGTGCATCTCTCTTCAATAATTTCGAAGCAATATTTCAGGTTTTCTATGTTTTCGTACATCAAATTGACAGTACGAATGTTGTAATTCCATCTTGTTAAAGTTACTCTGGGCAATCTTGCTTGCACTGCTTTTTCTAAAAAATCAGATCACAAAGAGGAATTGGAAAATAATGCTGCAATATCCAACAGATCTGAAAATAACACGCATACCTGGAAATTAGGGTTAGTTGCCTTTTGTATGATTAAATTCAACTGGTGTGCATATCAATGGACAAAGTACGCATATGAATACGTTTTCCTTATTTTGACCGGTACTCCACCAGTCGTTCCACTCATAACACTGGCCTCTTCAAAGGTTTGAGCAATGAGCTTTTCTTTGGTATTTCCAAGAGGCAGGTAGATTTCATTTCTTATGCACTTTTTCAGAGATTCCGCATCATCTTCTTTATGGTTCACAAAACCCCAAAGTCTATCAGTTACAAATTCTTCATTATGTAATGGAATACCAAAACCATCTGACAGTGATTTGAAACGCCAGTTGTCTCATCACACTGAAGGGGAACAAACTCAGAAGCTCGTATCTGTCGCTCTATTTTCTTCCTATAGACTTTCAACATGTGGTCTAATATATCATTCTACACTGTTTTCGAACTTCCTCTAAATAATGCGGCTGTTTCTAAATGTTCCTTCATCACTGTATCCAGTTCAGCTGTATAGTCAATGAGGCCCCTGTACATCGTTGGATTGGAAGAAGTAACAGATTGGTCATGTGCTCGTAAGGTTAGTTCAAACACAACACAAAACTTCACACATGAAATAAGCTTTTTTAAAAATATGTCTATTTTTACTCTCTTGAATATTATTTTTCTTAACAGTTTCATTAAACACGAAGTCAAGACATGATGCAATGTTTTGTTTTCCTAGGAGTGACATATGTACCATGCTAATCATATGGTGCACTGAATGTTCATGTGTGTTTATTTTTCCTGTTAAATATTTTATGTTACTCACTCCCCTAACTGTCCACAAACAATTGACACATTTAGGAACAAACAAAACACATGGGTAGCAGAAAAATGACTTGAGAATTTCGCAGCCACAGATCCAGTCATATTTCTCATACATGACCGTAGAACTAAGGTGTCTCTTAAATACCCGGTTTTCAGTTTCCTTAGTGTTTACTTTTCCCATAAAGTATTCGGGCATTGGTCTACCCAAAGGTTTCAATTGTACTTTCTTCAAGAGTCAACCTTGAAAATTGCACTTCCATTAGTGATTTTAAAAAGTTATCAATCATTATTTAGTCACTGGATTTTATAAAGCCACCTGTTCCTAACTCCACAAAAAACATTAAAACAAGGTACCCGTGCATTTTAGCAATATAAAACTACTCTACGGACTGCTCTAGGCGCGAACAGAACCGCGACGGATGAGCACAGGCTCAAGTCCTTCCCTCACCCCTTGCCACCTTCAGAGCTGCATGCTTTCTGTTAAGTGCAAATGCAGCAGGCCGGCCATATACTGTAGGTATGAAGACATCACTTTTACTACCTTATGAGCTTACTCATATTTTAAAAATAAACTGTTCTTAATTGTCGAAAATCCATGGTTCATTTATTTCCGTAAGATTTATTTTAGGGGTCGTGCGCCTTCGCGCCCTTATGACGAAACCGCCCCTGGTGTGGAATGACTTTCTCTCCAATTTAAGAAGACCAAAAACGCTGGTGGTTGTGTTCATTCCAGCCTATTCCAGCCAAAACAAAATTACAATCACCCAAGATTTTTGTCTAGATACTCAAATATCTGCTTTTCTTGGTTTATTAACTAATCCACCAGCGGTACACAATGGCCGTAGCACCCGAGTCTTAGTCGATGAGGAGCAGCATGCTACCTCCTTTCTTTCCCCCTACCTAATTTTCACCCGACATCCTGCAACATCCACATCCCGTCACTACGTGGTTAACCTGTTTCCAAAGCAGGTACACGTCTTAACCCCCCTCGGGCTGTTCCTTAGCCGGCCAACTGCTGTGTGTGGTTGTGTTTAAAACGCGCTTAGTCATTGGCAAGCTCGTTCGAATGATAATGCAATCAGTTTTAATACCGACTAGAGCGCTAATGCCGCGAAGTACCAACCAAAAGTTCACGAAAAATCGTCTACCCGAAACTGACATTCGGAGCGCTGCAAGTACTCATTACTTTCAAATCCACACACACACACACACACACACACACACACACACACACACCCGACTGGACATTGATGATGCCAGACTTTCGGTCTCAAGCCAGATCACGGCTAGGCCCTATACTGGCAGTGGAGTGTTTTGTAAGGAAGGATAACATGCGGCAGAAGATGAGGTTAGAGTTCTATATAAGTCATCTGATGTATTATTTTATGTACCTAGAAGCAGCCTTGGGCGTTTATAGCGCTCTCCAGGATCGATGTCGTACTCACTTAGACCGCAGATGAGAGAGTTGAAGTTGTGGGAGAGATTTTGATAGAAGGAGCGTGAAAGGGTATGGATGTAGTCTGTTTTTGTGGGGATACGTAGGTCACGTCGGATAACTAGATTGGGGATGTACCAAGGGGAGTCTGTGGCAATGCGGAAGAATCGGGATTGTAGAATTTCAAGGCAGTGTAGGGGAGAATTGGCTGCTACTTCCCATATTTCACTGGCGTATGTGATGGCTGGCCACAGTACTTGCTTATACAGGAGCAGTTTTGTAGGCAGAGACATCACCGATCGTCGGTTATAGCATACCCATTCTTTTGGTAGCTTTATTAGCCACATGTGTAATGTGATCTCTCCACGCCAATTTGATGTCGAGTAGAACACCAGGATACTTAACGTAAGTTTTCCAATGGACGTCCTCACCAGCTAGACGAATTGGTGGAAGATCCGCTATTCGTCTTCGAGAGAAGGTGATGGCCTGGCTCTTCTGTGGGTGGACGTGTAGGCGTCAAAGTTCGAACCAGGTGGTAAGGAGGTCGGCGTATTGTTGAATCCTGCGAGTACACAGGTTGAGCTCTGATGATGTGGAGGAAAAAGCTGTATCGTCAGGAAAGAGATAAAGTGAGCAGCGTGGCAGGGATGGTAGGGTGTCGATGTATAAAATGAAGATAGTGGGTGCCAGAACACTACATAGGGGAACGCCAGCTCTAATGGGATGGGATGAGGATAAGATTCCGTCGTGACAGACAGCAAAGGTTCTGCCAGTTAGGTAGGAGTAAATGAGATGTATTGAGTAGGAAAGGGTTTGGTAGGTGAACAAGCCTTCGTGCTATACGCTGTCGAATGCTCTGGTGATATCTAGTAGTAGTGCTGAAACGAACTGCTTCCTGTTAAAGGCTGTGTAAACTTCATCGACCAGATGTAGTAGTTGGTGTTTACTGGAATGCTGAGAGCGAAAGCCGAATTGCTCCACTCTGACAATACTGAGTCGATTTAGGATAGTCCTGAGTCGACTTCTAATAAGTTTTTCCATCAATTTATTCAGTGTTGGACGCAAACCGATGGGTCTGTAGCTCTCCGGGGACGTTCCATCTTTCCCATGTTTGCAGATAGCGATGACCTTTGCGTGCTTACAGGCCTTTGGGAAGTAGCAAAGTTTGAGGATTGCATTAAAGAGAAAGGTTAATGCTTTCACCCAAGCGAATGGTAGAACCTTTAGGGCCACATTCGCTATGTTGTCAAAGCCGGGCGACTTGAATGGCCGTAGGCTGATGATGTGGCATTGCACTTCAGCTACGGAGATGGAGGGAGGTGGTACATCATCATGGAGTTGGGGAAGGTACGCCTGAACTTCCTGAGTGAATGCGTGGATATGATCTACATCCGGGGTATCAGCGGCCATAGCCTATTCATAGCCTATTCCCAGAAAATTCAAAATAAGTATTTATTTCTCATGAAAATATCTTAATCATTAGACCCAATTTTGAGAAAATCTAAATTATCAATAACAAGCACTTATCCATGGAAGGATAGTTTGGAGTGGGAGTATTTTAGTAAAAATCTTTGTGCCATACCCTTGAAAGGTGCTTAACTTAGAACTTTTGAGTTCTGGTGTTCACATGTATGCCGCATGTGTATTTCTGGTGAAATTTTCATAAGAAATTTTTGGGTGGAATATAATACTTCCTCAAATTGTACCAAGTGGGATGGCTCAGATAGTTTCGCCAGTAGTAAAGAGCTAGATCATGCAATTTGACCTTGAAGTTCATGCAATTTGACCTTGAATGACCTTTAAGGTCATGCAATTTGTCCTTGAAAATTCTGACCTTGAAGGTCATGCAATTTGACCTTGAAGGTCATGCAATTTGAGATTGAAGGTCATGCCATTTGACCTTGAAGGTCATGTCATTTGACCTTGAAGGTCATGGTGCACCCTCTGGACTGGGACGCACCCCCGACGCACTCCCAGGCACCCCCGTGCACCCTCTTGAATTTCTACATCCCCCCAAGCACCCCGCGCAACCTGGACCTTCTGCATTCAACGACGAACTCCCGCGCACCCTCCTGACTCTCTACATTTGCCACCCACCCCCGGGGCACCCCAGTGCACCCCAGTGCACCCCGGTGCACCCTCTTGAATTTCTGCATTCCCCAGGCACTTTTGTGCACCACCACCCTACTCGCCCATTCTTTGACGTACTCCCGCGCACGCTCTAGACTCTCTGCATTCCTCGACGCACCCTCTTGAATTTCTGCATACCCCGTGCACCCTCTGGACAGGGATGCACCCCCGTGCACCCTTTTGAATTTCTGCATCCCCCAGGCACCACGCGCAACCTGGACCATCTGCATCCTTCGACGCACTCCCTCTTGACTCTCTACATCTACCACCAACCCCCGGGGCACCCCAGCGCACCCCTGTGCACCCTCTTGAATTTCTGCATCCCCCAGGCACTTTTGCACACCACCACCCTACCCGCGCATTCTTTGACGTACTCCCGCGCACCCGATGCACGCTCTTGACTCGTTGCATGTGCCACCCACTCCAGGCGCAACCCCGCGTACCCTCTTGACGCATTCCTCGACGCACCATCTTGACCACCAGCATTTCACGACGCACCCTCGACGCACTTCCCTCCCCCGAGCACCCTCGGGACCCTCCGTTGACGAACTGATCTACGCGTGCGTGCACGCGTTCGCGTACACGGCTTGGCGCCCTGGGAGATTGATCTTGGGTCTGCACCTCACCCATCACCGTTTAACCTTGAAGGTCATGGTGCACCCTCTGGACTGGGAGGCACCCCCGACACACTCCCAGGCACCCCCGTGCACCCTCTTGAATTTCTGCATTTGCTAGGCACCACGCGCAACCTGGACTTCCTGCATCCTTAGACGCACTTCCGCGCACCCTCTTGACTCTCTACATCTACCACCAACCTCCGGGGCACCCCAGCGCACCCCGGTGCACCCTCTTGACTCTCTGCATCTGCCACACTTCCCCGGGGCACCCCCGCGCACCCTCTTGAATTTATGCATCGCCCAGGCACCACGCGCAAAATGGACCTTCTGCATCCTTCGACGCACTCCCGCGCACCCTCGTGACTCTCTACATCTACCACCAACCCCCGGGGCACCCCAGCGCACCCCGGTGTACCCTCTCGAATGTCTGCATCCCCCAGGCACTTTTGCGCACCTCCACCCTACTCGCGCATTCTTTGACGTACTCCCGCGCACGTTCTTGACTATTTGCATGTGCCACCCACCCCAGGCGCAACCCCGCGTACCCTCTTGACCGCCAGCATTCCACGACGCACCCTCGACGCACTTCCTTCCCCCGAGCACCTTCCGGACAGGCTATATCCTCCGTTGACGAACTGATCTACGCGTGCGTGCACGCGTTCGCGTACATAGCGCGGCGCCCTGGGAGATTGACCTTGGGTCTGCAGACAGTTTGATCTTGAAGGTTATGGTGATCTTTTTTTATTTTTATTAAGAATACATTGGAATAGAGGTCACGTGACTTTAGGAGAGGGAATGGAGACTGACAAGTGTCTAATTGGGCGGCCAAGGATCAAAAGGAAGAAATTCAGGTGAGCTTATTATTGAAACGGAGGCAGGAAGTGACGTGTAAGGCTTTGATTGGTTAAAATAAGAATGTTTTTGATTGGCCCATGCAGAGCCGGATTTCGACCAATGGGGAAAAGGGGTTATATTTTTTATTTTTATTAAGAACTGGAACGTCCGGTATTGTAGAAGAAAGCAAATTGCCTGTGTGTGCATTCTATTCCTTTAAAAAAAGAGTCAGACTTCCGGGTTACAGAAAAAATGCAACATTGCACAAATGTCCTGCTGCAGGTACGTGGATAGCGCGCGCACGCGTGCAAGAAACAGCTGATTAACAATAGAAGTTTATCAGAATGAATATTTTTGAAACAATATGTGTTGCGCACCTTTAATGCGCGCTGACTTCCTCCCCACATCTTTTTATACCGGAAGTTACGGAACTAAAACACCCACGTCTATTTTCCTGTTACCGTGAGAACTGCTTTTTAGGCAGTTTTTTCAGTAATTTTCTCAGAAAACACGATGCTCCACATTTCACTGCCGGAAGTGACGTGTAAAGTTTCGATTGGTTAAAATAAGAATGTCTTTGATTGGTCGAGAGGGGTTAAGGCAGATTTGTGAGAAAGCAAATTGCTTGTGTGTGCATTCCATCCTTTTAAAAAGAGTATTTAGCGGAAATATATAATAACATTTAGCTGCATTAACATGAATTAGACCAATAATTAGTTTAAAGTACGTGGTGCGTAATTGATGAGAGTGTGAAAAGTAGACATTTCCCTATATCGTATTTGAATACATTCCAGCAATGTTTGTTGTCTTGGCTTTTACGTTGCACGTCCGCTGCTCTAGAGAAAACTAAAATGCTTGTGTGTGTGCCATTTAAAGGAGTAAAACTTACGGGTTACAGAAAAAATGCAAGCTTGCAACAGTGTGACCTGTTGCAGGTGCGTGGATATCTGAGCGTGCAGTTGAACTTTGGTCTGTTTTGAACGGCTATAGCCGAATTCATTTTGCCTTTAAGAGAACGATTGGAAATTTCAGACAAATAACAAGGAATATCTGGGAAGGGCTAACTGGAGGGAAAAGTTATATAAATTACTGTCACATGAATTTCTCAACTCAGTGTTCTAATGAACTAATTGACATTAATTTCGCAATTCTAAATACTTCACAAAGTTCTAAAATTTCGAAATACTTTTGAGCATTCCAAAATTTCCTAAAATTTCTTAAACCCTCTAAAAAAGTGCATAATTTGTGCAAAAATGCCTAAACTTTTAAAAACTGCCTAAAATTTCATAAAAGCCCAAACAAATTTAAAAAATCTATGGTTTCAAAAATTGCTAATGTTTCAAAAAATAAAAAATTTTGAACTTTCAAAAATTGTTAATCTTTCAAAAAAAAAATCGGACAAAACGCGCCACGTGCGCGCAGATGCACGCGTGCAAGAAACAGCTGAGTAACAGTAGAACTTCAACAGAATGAACATTTTGAAACAATAATTTCGCCGAAACAACCGGCCCGTCCTTTGTAATGAGTTTTCCTTTAAGAGAAGTATTGGATAATTGAGGTAAATAACAAGGAGTATCTCGGAAGGGTTAACTGGAGGGAAAAGCTATATAACTTACTCTTACATGAATTTTTCAGCTGAATGTTCTAATGCAAAAATTTACATGAATTTATCACGACCTTAAGTCATTTTAATTTACCCTAACATGAACATCTAACCTACGGGTTCTAAGTTAAACTTTCACATGAATACCTCTTCTTGAGATTCTAATTTTACACTTACAAGCAAAATGGAAGGAGTTCTGCATACGTAAACTGAATAAATGAAATACAGAAAAAGCATTTTTGTTTAAATATATATTCCAATTATTAGCCAATATGAACATAACAATAAAACAATAAAATTACAAGGAAAAAATTACATGTCTTATATGCACAAAGAAGAAAAGTTTAAAAGAGCCTTCATGAGGGACACTAAAGAAAAAATTCACCGTTATATTTTACTGTGTATAACTTGAGTTATATTGCAAAACAGCCACATGAAATGACACAAAGTAAAAAGTGTTAAGGGATGAAACCACTACACTGATGACATATGGATGTATTCCTGAATAAATGTTTATAGACAATTGGTATTTCTGCTTATAAAGAAAATACGCCTAGATTAAAACTAGGCAATTAGGCATGTAGTTACTACGCTTTAAAAAGAGAAGAATGCCAACACGGCTGTTGAGCAGTTCTAGAAATACTAAAATACGCATGTGAAATATTCCCTTAAGAATTAAAAAGTTTAGTTTAATATTTATATGTTTAGGAAAAAATAAATACCGCTACTACATAATAAATACGATATTCTGCTCTATAGAAAATATTTAAAAACGCTTTTAAAAAACAGCTGTTGAACAGTTCTAGGAACACTGCAAAAACAAAATGCAACAAAAATTTATGCAAAAGAACACTGTTATTATAGAGTGGACACTGTAGAGCACACAAAAAACGTCACTTGAATTTTCTTACGCGCCACTCCGGTGATAACGGCTGGTACGGAGCCATGTGTCGGGCTCTTTGCTGGCGAACAATACGCCTTTTGGCGCTTTGAGAAACGGGCACCAGATGAGGAATAGCAAGGTCTGTTATTTGATCACCTAGGACATCCTGGTCCTGTAGAAATGCTGAGTTGTCGACACTGTTTGCGTTATTAGTGCACAGGCTGTTCTCCCGATGAAAGGCCTCTTGAAATTGATTTAAGAGATTCCTTCGGACCTTGGGCACGGCGAACTGTGATGGTTGGCAGGAGAGCAGTGGCAGCAAATTATGCACTGTAGGAGACACAGGGCTGTAATGAGGAGCTATATGCACGTTGGGAGGTGAATGTTGAGGTGAAATAGGAGTGAAAACAAAGTGACGAGGAGACGGTGAAAGAGGTTGAATGTCATTTTGGGAATTTGGAGTTGATGTTTCAATGTTAGAGAACGACAGGGAAGAAGGTGGAGATGGAGATGAAGAAACGATTATTGTGGATGGAAGTTCTGATGAGAAGTTTGCTGCTGTATGTGCGCTTAACTCCCGGGAGGAATCATCAAGGCTTGAAATTCCTGGAGGGGCCGAAACGGAAAATTCGGCTACGTGGCTGGGCTGAAGCAGTGTTTTCAGGGGCAAAAACGAAGAAGACTGGTCCAGGTGTACACTTGATTGTTCATGCAACTCGCTGGCAAAGCTGGTGACGGCGTAAATGTTGTCATCAGGATGGCTGTATTGTGTTAATGTTGCGGAGATTTCTGTAGATATTTGCTCTTGACGAGTTAGTAATTCTCTATATACACGTCCAGAAGGCGAAATATAAAGAACTTCGCGGGTGACGGTCACTTGAGTAACTTTCATGATGGTGGCAAACCAACAGCAATACTGAGAATGAAGCTAGCAATGTAAAGTTCCGTGTTTAAAAGGACAAGTAGTTTGAAATATAACTGAAACTGCAGTTTTTTGTGTGCCATCAGGATGTATAAACGGTTGAGAACTATTTTGATTACATGGGCTGTAACACGCACAACTTTTTGTTTGTGCAGCGCGTTTTTCTCGAAAGAACAGAATTGCATCTTCTTAGGGGACAAAATGTCATATACTTGATTTATAAGGAAGCGTTTCGGTTGCGGAGAAAATATACACGTGTAGCAGTTTTTCTGCTGACCGCTTAAGATGTATTGTTATGCTTTAACCTAAATCGTGCCGAAGCAGAAAGTCGCCGTTAGCTTTGAAATATGATTGAAATTGCGGTTTTAGTGTCATCAAGGTGTTTAAACGGATGTGAGCAATTTTGATTACATGCGCTGTTAAAGGCACAACTTTTGTGTGTGCAGCGCGTTTTTCTGAAAAGAACAGAATCGCATCTTCTTAGGGGATTAAATCTCACATACTTTATTCACAAGTAAGCGTTTCGGTTGAGGAGAAAATAAACACGTGTAGCGGTTTTTCTGCTGACCGCTTACGATGCATTTTTATGCTTGTACTGAATTGTGTCGGTAGCGTTTGGTTTGAAATATAACTGAAATTGCAGTTTTCGTGTCATTAAGGTGTTTTAAACGGCAGTGAACAATTATGATTACATGGACCTTATATACACATCATCATCATCATCCTTATCATAATTAATCATGATGATCATCATCATCATCATTCCGGCATTCCCTCTGAAAACATGTAGAAATATGTTAGACGCAAGTAAAAACTTCAATTTGATTCATAACCGCATCTTACAAAGGAAAAGCGTTGGAATAGATAGGTTTGAAATATGATTCCCCGACTCACTCCATACAGCGTGCGTTTCACCAATAAGATACGGTAATACATTTTCGAAATAGGTTATACAAAACCTGACGTAGTTTCTTGCTTTTGAAGTATTAAGGGCTTCTTCGGGGTGTACTTAGACCCTTTTTGCTGTATTTGGAGGCTTCTTGGAGTGTATTTGGGAGAGGTTTGGTGGGGCTTCTTGGGGGTGTACTTAGGCCCTTTTTGCTGTATTTGGAGGCTTCTTGGAGTGTATTTGGGATAGGTTTAGGCAAAGAACAATGAAAAAATGTATTCTGGATACTCGGAAACCGATATAGTGGTGCGCTCGATACCTGACGGTGTAGATCCAAGGAACTGTTTTAATGGCATGTTTCGGCAATTTTTACAATTTGTTAACGAGAACCTGCTACAAAAATCGCCAGGGTGGTTGGGAATATCCATAACGGATGGGCAACATCACGATAGACCATTTAACATGAGCGTTCGAAAATTTGACCTGGTAGACCCGGATGTCATTTTGCGCTCTATTAAGCGAGTTATGCAAAATAACAAGGACTTTTTAATGAAGGGACCTCTTAAAGTAAACTGTGTGTGGACGAAGGAAGTCCGGGGTTCGTGCATTAAAATGTGTGATGAATGCAAAACGAATAAAGGAATAATAGAAATACGAAACGCAGACAGAATGTGTATGGCTAGAGCAACAGCCGTTTGCAAAGCTAAGATAGACCACGATAAAGCTTACCTCAGTATTCAGAGGAGCGAGCATATGCAACTGGATATAGCAAAAGCTTTATGCCGGTCTATAGGGAATGGAGATGAAATATGTTCCTTGGACGATGTGTAAGCTTTCGAAGGCATCTTACCTGGGTATTGCTTTACAGTGTTCGGAGATTATACCGAAAAAAATGTTTTGAACAAACCAAGTACGCTTACCGATAAATGTATTGCATCATCATCATCATCATCCTTATCATCATGATCATCATCATCATCATCATTCCGGCATTCCCTCCGAAAACATTTAGGAATATGTTAGACGCAAGTAAAAACTTAAATTTGATACATAACCGCATCTTACAAAGGAAAAGCGTTGGAATAAATAGGTTTGAAACATGAATCCCCGACTCACAACTGTTTTAATGGCATGTTTCGGCAATTTTTACAATTTGTTAACGAGAACCTGCTACAAAAATCGCCAGGGTGGTTGGGAATATCCATAACGGATGGGCAACATCACGATAGACCATTTAACATGAGCGTTCGAAAATTTGACCTGGTAGACCCGGATGTCATTTTGCGCTCTATTAAGCGAGTTATGCAAAATAACAAGGACTTTTTAATGAAGGGACCTCTTAAAGTAAACTGTGTGTGGACGAAGGAAGTCCGGGGTTCGTGCTTTAAAATGTGTGATGAATGCAAAACGAATAAAGGAATAATAGAAATACGAAACGCAGACAGAATGTGTATGGCTAGAGCAACAGCCGTTTGCAAAGCTAAGATAGACCACGGAAAAGCTTACCTCAGTATTCAGAGGAGCGATTATATGCAACTGGATATAGCAAAAGCTTTATGCCGGTCTATGGGGAATGGAGATGAAATATGTTCCTTGGACGATGTGTAAGATTTCGAAGGCATCTTACCCGGGTATTGCATTACAGTGTTCGGAGATCATACCGAAAAAAAATGTTTTGAACAAACCAAGTACGCTTACCGATAAATGTATTGCATCATCATCATCATCATCATCATCATTCTTATCATCATCATCATTCCGGCATTCCCTCCGAAAACATGTAGGAATATGTTAGACGCAAGTAAAAACTTAAATTTGATACATAACCGCATCTTACAAAGGAAAAGCGTTGGAATAAATAGGTTTGAAATATGAATCCCCGACACACTCGATACAGCGTGCGTTTCACCCATGAGATACGGTAATACATTTCAGAAATAGGTTATATAAAACCTGACATAGTTTCTTGCTTTTTGAAATATTAAGAGCTTTTTGGGGTGTACTTAGGCCCTTTTTGCTGTCTCGGGGTGTACCCAAGCTGAATCTCCCAATGCGACGCGCCGCGCGCGCGCAGAAGCACGCGTGCAAGAAACAGCCGATTAACAATACGACTTCACAGAATGATCATTTTTGTTGCATTTTGTTTTTGCAGTGTTCCTAGAAATGTTCAACAGCTGTTTTTAAAAGCGTTTTTAAATATTTTCTATAGAGCAGAATATCGTATTTATTATGTAGTAGCGGTATTTATTTTTTCCTAAACATATAAATATTAAACTTAACTTTGTAATTCTTAAGGGAATATTTCACATGCGTATTTTAGTATTTCTAGAACTGCTCAACAGCCGTGTTGGCATTCTTCTCTTTTTAAAGCGTAGTAACTACATGCCTAATTGCCTAGTTTTAATCTAGGCGTATTTTCTTTATAAGCAGAAATACCAATTGTCTATAAACATTTATTCAGGAATACATCCATATGTCATCAGTGTAGTGGTTTCATCCCTTAACACTTTTTACTTTGTGTCATTTCATGTGGCTGTTTTGCAATATAACTCAAGTTATACACAGTAAAATATAACGGTGAATTTTTTCTTTAGTGTCCATCATGAAGGCTCTTTTAAACTTTTCTTCTTTGTGCATATAAGACATGTAATTTTTTCCTTGTAATTTTATTGTTTTATTGTTATGCTCATATTGCCTAATAATTGCAATATATATTTAAACAAAAATGCTTTTTCTGTATTTCATTTATTCAGTTTACCTATGCAGAACTCCTTCCATTTTGCTTGTAAGTGTAAAATTAGAATCTCAAGAAGAGGTATTCATGTGAAAGTTTAACTTAGAACCCGTAGGTTAGATGTTCATGTTAGGGTAAATTAAAATGACTTAAGGTCGTGATAAATTCATGTAAATCTTTGCATTAGAACATTCAGGTGAAAAATTCATGTAAGAGTAATTTATATAGCTTTTCCCTCCAGTTAACCCTTCCGAGATACTCCTTGTTATTTACCTCAATTTTCCAATACTTCTCTTAAAGGAAAAATCATTACAAAGAACGGGCTGGTTATTTCGGCGAAATTATTGTTTCAAAATGTTCATTCTGTTGAAGTTCTACTGTTAATCAGCTGTTTCTTGCACGCGTGCATCTGCGCGCACGTGGCGCGTTTTGTCCGATTTTTTTTTGAAAAATTAACAATTTTTGAAAGTTCAAAATTTTTTATTTTTTGAAACATAAGCAATTTTTGAAACTATAGATTTTTTAAATTTGTTTGGGATTTTATGAAATTTTAGGCAGTTTTTAACAGTTTAGGCATTTTTGCAAAAATTAGGCATTTTTTTAGAGGGTTTAAGAAATTTTAGGAAATTTTGGAATGCTCAAAAGTATTTCGAAATTTTAGAACTTTGTGAAGTATTTAGAATTGCGAAATTAATGTCAATTAGTTCATTAGAACACTGAGTTGAGAAATTCATGTGACAGTAATTTATATAACTTTTCCCTCCAGTTAACCCTTCCCAGATATTCCTTGTTATTTGTCTGAAATTTCCAATCGTTCTCTTAAAGGCAAAATGAATTCGGCTATAGCCGTTCAAAACAGACCAAAGTTCAACTGCACGCTCAGATATCCACGCACCTGCAACAGGTCACACTTTTGCAAGCTTGCATTTTTTCGGTAACCCGTAAGTGTTACTCCTTTAAATGGCACACACACAAGCATTTTAGTTTTCTCTAGAGCAGCGGACGTGCAACGTAAAAGCCAAGACAACAAACATTGCTGGAATGTATTCAAATACGAAATAGGGAAATGTCTACTTTTCACACTCTCATCAATTACGCACCACGTACTTTAAACTTATTATTGGTCTAATTCATGTTAATGCAGCTAAATGTTATTATATATTTCCGCTAAATACTCTTTTTAAAAGGATGGAATGCACACACAAGCAATTTGCTTTCTCACAAATCTGCCTTAACCCCTCTCGACCAATCAAAGACATTCTTATTTTAACCAATCGAAACTTTACACGTCACTTCCGGCAGTGAAATGTGGAGCATCGTGTTTTCTGAGAAAATTACTGAAAAAACTGCCTAAAAAGCAGTTCTCACGGTAACAGGAAAATAGACGTGGGTGTTTTAGTTACGTAACTTCCGGTATAAAAAGAGGTGGGGAGGAAGTCAGCGCGCATTAAAGGTGCGCAACACATATTGTTTCAAAAATATTCATTCTGATAAACTTCTATTGTTAATCAGCTGTTTCTTGCACGCGTGCGCGCGCTATCCACGTACCTGCAGCAGGACATTTGTGCAATGTTGACTTTTTTCTGTAACCCGGAAGTCTGACTCTTTTTTTAAAGGAATAGAATGCACACACAAGCAATTTGCTTTCTTCTACAATACCGGACGTTCCAGTTCTTAATAAAAATAAAAAAAGATAACCCCTTTTCACCATTGGTCGAAATCCGGCTCTGCATGGGCCAATCAAAAACATTCTTATTTTAACCAATCAAAGCCTTACACGTCACTTCCTGCCTCCGTTTCAATAATAAGCTCACCTGAATTTCTTCCTTTTGATCCTTGGCCGCCCAATTAGACACTTGTCAGTCTCCATTCTTTCTCCTAAAGTCACGTGACCTTTATTCCAATGTATTCTTAATAAAAATAAAAAAGATCACCATAACCTTCAAGATCAAACTGTCTGCAGACCCAAGGTCAATCTTCCGGGGCGCCGCGCTATGTACGCGAACGCGTGCACGCACGCGTAGATCAGTTCGTCAACGGAGGATATAGCCTGTCCGGAAGGTGCTCGGGGGAAGGAAGTGCGTCGAGGGTGCGTCGTGGAGTGCTGGTGGTCAAGAGGGTACGCGGGGTTGCGCCTGGGGTGGGTGGCACATGCAAAGAGTCAAGAACGTGCGCGGGAGTACGTCAAAGAATGCGCGAGTAGGGTGGTGGTGCGCTTAAGTGCCTGGGGGATGCAGACATTCAAGAGGGTGCACCGGGGTGCGCTGGGGTGCCCCGGGGGTTGGTGGTAGATGTAGAGAGTCACGAGGGTGCGCGGGAGTGCGTCGAAGGATGCAGAAGGTCCAGGTTGCGCGTGGTGCCTGGGCGATGCAGAAATTCAAGAGGGTGCGCGGGGGTGCCCCGGGGGTGTGTGGCAGATGCAGAGAGTCAAGAGGGTGCACCGGGGTGCACTGGGGTGCCCCGGGGGTTGGTGGTAGATGTAGAGAGTCAAGAGGGTGCGCGGAAGTGCGTCTAAGGATGCAGGAAGTCCAGGTTGCGGGTGGTGCCTAGCAAATGCAGAAATTCAAGTGGGTGCACGGGGGTGCCTGGGAGTGCGTCGGGGGTGCCTCCCAGTCCAGAGGGTGCCTGGGGAATGCAGAAATTCAAGAGGGTGCACCGGGGTGCGCTGGGGTGCCCCGGGGGTTGGTGGTAGATGTAGAGAGTCAAGAGGGAGTGCGTCGAAGGATGCAGAAGGTCCAGGTTGCGCGTGGTGCCTGGGGGATGCAGAAATTCAAAAGGGTGCACGGGGGTGCGTCCCTGTCCAGAGGGTGCACGGGGAATGCAGAAATTCAAGAGGGTGCGTCGAGGAATGCAGAGAGTCCAGAGCGTGCGCGGGAGTACGTCAAAGAATGCGCGAGTAGGGTGGTGGTGCACAAAAGTGCCTGGGGAATGCAGAAATTCAAGAGGGTGCACCGGGGTGCACTGGGGTGCCCCGGCGGTGGGTGGCAAATGTAGAGAGTCAGGAGTGTGCGCGGGAGTGCGTCGAAGAATGCAGAAGGTCCAGGTTGCGCGTGGTGCTTGGGGGGATGTAGAAATTCAAGAGGGTGCACGGGGGTGCCTGGGAGTGCGTCGGGGGTGCGTCACAGTCCAGAGGGTGCACCATGACCTTCAAGGTCAAATGGCATGACCTTCAAGGTCAAATGGTATGACCTTCAAGGTCAAATTGCATGACCTTCAAGGTCAGATTTTTCAAGGTCAAATTGCATGACCTTAAAGGTCATTCAAGGTCAAATTGCATGAACTTCAAGGTCAAATTGCATGATCTAGCTCTTTACTACTAGTACCAAGTGGGATGGCTCAGGTAGTTTCGCCTGTGGCCCACATTCTGGACGTCCGGGTTTGATTCCCGTGGTCAGCCTATCTGACCCATGGATTTATTCGGGGATTTTCCCAGATCACCAGGTGAATGCTGGGTAGTTTAATGACATCCCCCTAAATTTCCTGTCCCTCCATTCCTACTCCATTACCATTTCACATTATCTCTCATCTGGTGGTCTCCTTCAGGGTAGAAGTGTTGGAGGGAATCTCGGCGGTGTATGGCAGGATGATATGCTCCTGGTAAACGTCTTCGTCCTCCAGTAGGAGGGATGCTAGTTGTGCAAACCTGCCTGGAGTTTCCAAGTTCTGGCATATCAGTCTCCAATCTCCAGCCCAGCTGGTAGACTTTTGGGGTCAAGGTAGGAGGATCCAGGTTTTATTGGAATGCTGGTGAGTTTCAAACTGGAAAATGGTAGGGACCATGCCCTCGACACTGTCGTAACTCCTTGGGGTCGGCCGCCCTTTGTCTCCTCTTGACTCATCCTTCCACCTGGGGTTGCCCCACTTAGGGCTTAGGTACAACAGATCAAGACTGGTCCTAAAGCCGAATCCCCTCCGTAGAATTCTATCCTATCCTATCCTCAAATTGGAGTGCATCAAAATGTAGCTTAGACATTTTATTTTAAAATTTATTGCAAAAATAGTTTTGTAGTAAAGGTCTTAATAGACTTACTTTCTTTTGCATTCTGATGCAAGACTGTACATGACCGTCTGGACTCCACCAGAAACTGTCAACTTGTGGATATCTTTCCCTTTTCCTTTGAAATACTTAACACTAGTAACATGACTAAATTAGCATCTAAAAGTACATGAGGGAGAAATGCTGGCTCAATTTTGGATTCAACACTCCAAAATATTCTACATCTTAAGTAGCACATTTAGAGAAACTTTTATGATGGTAAATTCTGCAGCCCTGTATGACTGAATTGCTATCAAACTCGAAATAATTGCTTCTGCAAGAATAAAACACCACAGTTGCTAAACCTTAGAACAAATTGCTTAAACATTACTTACAAAAATAATACAATATGAACATTATCTTGGTTACACATACTATTAGCATACAAAATGCCTATATCATTTTTATACCAGAAAATGCTTATATACTTTACACTGAACAAAGATAATTTGCCACACTGTTTCTATAATGTTTTCTAGGGACAGTTTAGAAAAATAAAATAAATTGTTTAAGACACTTAGTATTTTATTTATAGTAAGGGTTTAAAGGTTCAGCATTATTTTACATCTTCTTCCAACAGCCAGGAAGTTTACATTGGTTTTCGTGAAAGATACAAAACAAAAAGTAAAACAATGGCAGCATCATTTTATACATTTACTGATTTTCCAAAGTTAAAATCAAAGGTGAAAATGTAACGGTTAGAAACAGCTTCCAAGTGTTTTTAAAAACATTTTGCTTCATAGCAAGTAATTCTATATTTAGATTATTCAGTTAGTAATTTAAAATAAAATAATAATCATTTAGATAACAAAGTATATATTAAGATAAAAATAAATATGATTGTCTTATTTTTAACCTTATAAGAGTAGCCAATGAAATATTTCCAAATCATTATAAACAAATATATACTATATTTTTATAAATGTACACTTTAATAAAGAGCAACAAATGTTAGAATCCTGTTGAATATTGGACAAAAAGCAAGTATTTAGTACATATTCAAGTACAGAGGTTGAAAACAAATGACAACCACTACCTTTGAACAGGTTTACAGTCGTAAATAATAGTCCCCCAGCTTTGCACTTGATCATTATGGTTATAATTGACTCTAAAATTAATGCTCAGCTGGTAGACAGTACTTTGCATTACAACACTTAGATGAATGTACACAAGAACCTCATTTATTCAGGTTTATCTTCTGCTTACCTTTTGACCATGGAACTATGTACAGCCTTTGATAAATACATACGGAATGTACAGAATCATAATGTTGATATGCATGTAGCATAGAAATTGCCAAGGATCACTTGCTGCAAACCTTTGTTTCAAATAAATTTGCCCCTTATCTCCTAATGCTCACATAAACTAATCATCTCTCACTGGCTGCTGTCATGGTATAGAATGTTGTGCAGTAAATATGAATTTATTTAACATGATGATATATCTAATATGTTTGAAGAGAATTGTCAAATATATATTTTCATAAATATATGAATTAAATATATAACATACAGAGTTAATTTATCTGGAATACATGTTAATTCTTAACACGAAATAATGAGAAGGATCCTTTGCTTCAAACCTGCCTCTCGGGATGACTCTCGATAGCACATGCATTTATCAGTAGTAGTGATATAGTCGTTTATATTACTTTTATCGCTGACCTTATTTTGAACTGGATTTGTCATACATTACCATTCAACGTGTTAATTGAGTTTCATTATAAACTTCTATTTTTGCATGCCTTCACATCTTTATATGCATGATTTTATCTATCTTTCTGATATGGTGCCAAAAGCATTGTCCATTTAGGGGAAAGGGGAAGGCAATGATACGCAGAGGGATACATGTCAGCGGGGCAAAGTTATTTGAAACAAAGATATTAACAATGAATATCATTACCATGACCACTGTCACAAAAATAAAGAAAATAAAAACTTAAGCATGCAAGATTTTATTGTACTAACAAGTTTTAGGCTTTTTTTTGTTCCATTTATATGCCTCCTTTAACATCTAATGTCAGGTTCGCTCATGTTACTGTTGTGTTAATCTTTGGGCTTGCCTACTTTTAGTTAAGTCATTAGTAACACACGCGCACGCACGCACGCACACACACACACAATTTACTCTATCACTCATACTTCCAGACTCTAGAAAGGACAGAAAACAAACCTATCTAAAGAAAAATTCCCATCTGCTAGGTAGAAATCAAAACCAGACCCCTGGGTTTGGAATCTAAAATGCTAACCATTAGACTTTTTCTATTAGACTTGGGTTAATTTCTATATACATTTATTTAAACATTTTGACAAAATTACAATTCAAAGAAATATAAATGCATTTAAGAAATGCTTGAATCATTAAAAGTTGGTAAAAGAACAAGAAGAGGGGTGAGGCAGTGTACGAGAGGAGTGAAAGGTAGGGAAGGAGTAAGATAAAGGGAGGGGGGAGAGGGAGGGATATATAGCATATATTCACACCTTTTGTTTAGGGATTTGACAGCAACTGAGAAATGTCTTCCATTAACAAAGAATCGGTAACACAGTGGTCCCTTTCTCACCAGTTGGCCAGTAACTCATTAATCACAACATTAATGTTCTACAAGAATACTTTTCAGCTGCAATAAACACAGCTTACCACTGACTAGCATGCAACTGCAAATGACTGACGAATACAAAAGGAAGAGGCTACATAAGACCTGAAGCTTTCCTGGTGACAAATCTGCTCAAGTTGTTCTCGGGAAGCAAGCCAGGTGAAAGGACGATTAGAAGTCGACGTTTCGGGAGTGACATTTTAATTTTAATAACTGAGCATAAGTTATTAGTGATTTTACATTGGGTGCAATCATGCAGGATCACACAGTAAAATCTGAAAATAAACTGTATTTATTTTACCCTGAGAAAAAATATGCAAACTTTCTTGAAGTCACACTATTAAGTTTTGGAGAAGCATCTGCTATTGGTGCAGGAATTTTAATGCCCAAGTTGATAGTGTTGTTTGGGGAATTATCTGATTCTTTTATTAAGAATGACATTACTATGTCATTGACAGTTCCTAAAGATAATGAAATAATGAACCAGTTGGCTTTGCTTGGTTTTATCAAGCTAATTCAACCAACTCTAGTGATATACCAAGTTTGCAAGAGGCAATTGTGAATTTTGCAAATATCATGTTGATGATTGGAGCATTGCCAATAATATTTGGAATCCTGTTTGTAACAACACTTAATTATTTTGCCATAAAACAGGCCTAAAGATATGGACAAGCATACTTGAAAGCAATTTTATACAGCCGTATTACTTGGTTTGATCTGCAGCATCCTCAGGATATAAGCTACAATCTTATAAAGAATATCAACAGTTTGTATGATAGCTTGGGAGAGAAAATGGGCATTTATGTTTTACTCAGCACTGGTCTCCATAACAAGTATTGTTCTTACCCTTAGTTACAATTGGAAGCTCTTTTCAATATCAATGATTATTTTACCTGTGATAATGTTGTTCCTTTGCTTCTCAAGAAAGACAAAGAAGTGTTTCAAACATAAGGGAAAAAAGGCATACTCCTCCTCAGAAGCTTTAGCAAAAGATGTAATTAAAAATATATGCTCTGTTGCTGCTTAAAAGCTTGAGAGGAAAAGATTTAAGAAAGGTCTTGAAGATAGTGAAATACCTTTTTTAAGAAGATCTGGACCTGTTGGTGTTCTCTCAGGATGCTTGTGGTTTGTAATATACTGTAGCTATGCTCTTACCTTCTATATCGGAATAAAATGTTTGCAAGAGGACTACTCTTCTGATAAACTTCCCTCTAGTCTAATTATTGTATTCTTCCTCGTTCAAATAGGTATAATAAATATGCTCACAGTACCATGCCATTTGAAGTTTGTGAAAAAAGCAAGACTTGCAGTTTTGGAAATGCAACTTATGATTGATAGAATTCCAACATTTGATATGGAGGTATTGATCGATATTCATATTCGTGAAGCTTTAAGCTCAATTTCTTTCAAGAATGTGACATTCTGCTATCCATCAAAGCCATATACGAAGTTCTTCAAGGAATCACATTTGATGTTCATGAAGGACAAAATGTTGTACTTAAAGTTCAGCTTGTAGGCTCTGCTGATGCAACAGCAGAGGGGATGTTCCAATCGAAATATATCCCTACAAGAAACATCAGGTTCCTTAAATAGAATCATAGTCATCAAGAAAACTTACCCATTCCAACCCAAAGCACAAGCCAGATACTTGTGCTAACATCTTACATATTTTAACATCAGTATGACATTAAAATTCCAGTAGGGTTAGGGAGAAGCACATTTTTTTTCTTTGTTCATGTTTTTTCAGTGTACATTAGTTAAATGGCATCAAAGCAAAAGAAAGTGGTTGTTTCAATGGGCAGAAAGTTAAAAGCACAAATAAATACATAGATTAATACTTTATATTAATTTAGTTGTTTTTTGAATATGGAAATTTTTTATGATTTGTTACCCCCAGTGCCACTCAGTCCAGATAAACAAGGTTCTGGCTATGGTAGAAAATACAGCAAAACCTCATTAACCCGGACCTCTTTAGACATATGGATAACCTGGACTGTTTTGATAAACAAAATTATGTTGTTTAGTGTAGTAAACGAAGACTTGTTTTACAGATGATTAATGGTTATTCTCAGTAGGTACACTACTGGAATTCTCTTGCCAGCGGGTAAATTCACTGCACTCACCCCACATGCTTGAGACCACGTTGGATGAGAAACTTTGATAAAGTCATAGAAAAAAGTTGTGGTCTGTTGTGTGTGACTTGCCAGGAACCAAGATTGAAGAAGAAAAAGAATAAGTATGGAAGAAGATTTTATAGACACTTTTAAAAATAAGGATGACTGTTCCAATGTTGAACAAGACATTGACAATGACAGAAATAAAAACCAATTACAGAGGAAGGTATTATTGTATGGTGCATTACTGAAAATGAAAATGAAGAGTATTCAGATTCATATGAACCAGCTGTAGTTATGATCCATGCACAAGCAGTAGCAAACAGAGAAATTAATGCTTTATTTTGAGAGTCAAGTCGAATATCGCCAAATGAACTTCTAATGGTAAAGTGTATGCGAGATTGCGCTGCTCATAAGCAATACACTAAACTAAGACAGCAGAAGCTTACTGCCATGTTTCACTACCGACTAATTTGTAGTACAGTGCAAATACATAAAACTATTACAGTACATACAGTATGTGTTTTTAAGTGAAAATGTGCTGACAGTAATTTCTAAACTCCATTAAAAATATTTTGGTGATGTTGTACAGGTTTTTTTTTATCTTTTTTTCCGGCGTTCCGTTAACTTTGATTTTCATTTACTCGAATCAGTCCTGGTCCCAGTTAATCCAAGTAAACAAGGTTCTAATCTACTTGACAAATGCTCTTCGATGGCCAGTTGAGGATGGAGGCAAAGTCTGAAACATGTTCTGGAAAAAATTAAAAGTGTTGTTTAGTGTCATTAATCGACTCCCTTTAAATTTAAATTTAATAGATAAAAATGATCATTACAAAATACAAAACCTTCATTTGTAAGGTGTTGATCCAACTAACATTAAAGCTGAGCTACATGCTAATCTGGGAGGTCTGCTCCTTCCTTTAAAACAGTAAAATATTGGATAGCGGAGCATAAGGAAGGCTGTAAGAGCTGCCAAGGTGAACATCACATTGGTCAATAAAAAGAGATGACAACATCAAAAATTGTGAACAAAATCCACAAAATGGAACTGAATGAACCACTGATTGAAAGTGGATGAACTAGATGACATTTTAGGCAATTATTCACTGGAGGGATTTGATAAAATAGTCCATAGTTTCACCATCAGAAAGAAGACAGTAGACAACAGACAATAGTTGGAACTTCGAGGTTGAAAATGGAAGCAATAGCTTTCAAAACTAGTCCCTCAAAAATATAAAAATGTGACAGAGCATTAATAACCAACTATACATAGTTTTTTCAATTAATTTTGATGTAACTATTACTAAATTCATCCAATCATGCATAATAATTTGCCTTCTGGCAAAATGGCTAACCAAAAAATTTCAGTCCTTTCCACAAATATAAAAATATAAAAAAATCTTTAGACCTGGTAGAAAGAATTCAAAATCTTAAACTAAATCCTCATGACACTTTAGTATCCTTTGATGTCCGCTCCCTCATCCCTAGCATTCCATTAGACAAACTTTTGATTCAACTGAAAAAATGGCTAAATTCTATAAACCTGGATGCCAATGCATTAGAAGAATATGTGGCAATGACTGAATTATGTATACATCAAAATTATTTTGTCTTCGATGGAAAATATTACAAACAAATTTCAGGACTAGCTATGGGAAGCCCGCTATCACCATTTTTGGCCAATCTATACATGAGCTTTTTCGAAACACATATTACTAAAGCCTTCCCTCATATGTTTAAAACATGGTACAGATATGTAGACGACATCTTTGCAATAGTGCCCTACAAACTAATAGATGATGCTTTGAAACTACTCAACCTGCAAGAACCCAGCATACAATTCACAGTAGAAACTGAAGAGGACTGTGCTCTACCTTTTTTAGACCTTAAAATAAAAAAAGGCAATGAAAAACTAGAATTTGGCATTCATAGAAAAGCAACACACACAGATAATTACATCAAAGCAAATAGTTTCAACCCAATTCCACACAAACATGCAACCATCAACAGTCTGACACACAGATTAGTAAATCTACCTCTCAGCCAGCAAGAATATCAAAACGAATACCATCAAATCTTAAAAACTGCAATTAAAAATGGATATGGAAAAAACCTTGTAGATAAAAAACTAAAATTATTCAAACTTCAAAAGAAATTAAAACAGATCACAGCTCTCACACCAATAAAACAAGAAACTAGATTTGCTAAATTTACTTACCACCCCTGGGCCACAAAAAAGTTCCAAAAAATATTCAAGAAATACAATATAACATTGGCACCAAAAAACAATTACGACATTAAAAACCTACTTCACAGTAATAATACTGATAAGATAAAACCAGAGGAAAAGTCAGGCATTTACAAAATTAAGTGTAAAGACTGTGAAAAAATTTTCATAGGAAGGACAAAAAGGAACATAGGCACTAGAAAGAAAGAACACTTCAGGCACATAAGATACAAAAATATTGATAAGTCCGCAATAGCAGCTCATTTCTGGTCTGAAAATCATGAAATTGAAGATAGCACAGAATTACTAAAATACGTACAAAAACATAGTGAACTCGTCATATGGGAGAGGATATACATAGAAAAACATAAAAACCAACTAATGAACTTTGAAATCCCGCTAGAAGAGAATCCCACATTTCAGTTCATCACTAAATCAACAGATGGCAGCAACAACCCCAGAATTACCTACACCGCTGGATCTAGCGTCAGTCGCACAAGAGCCGTAGATGCAAGCGAAGATTTGCGAAACATGTCCTCAAAATAGGTACGAAAGTGAAGCAGATGTGTTAAAAAATGCGACTCATCTAAAATTTAATAATAAAGAAAGTTTATTTCATCACAACAATGCACCAGTTTACACATCTATAATTCCAATAGCCAAAATTGGTGAGTTAACATTTGAGCTGCTCTCTTGTGCATCTTACTCACCAGATTTAGGCCCCTCTGATTATTTTCTCCAAGGAAGATAGAAGAAATGGCTTGAAGGTAAAAGATTTGCCAGTAATGAAGAGGTAGAATCTGCAGATGGTGACTATTTTGCACAGCTCTACAGTTCTCACTGCAAACAGGGTATCAAAGCTATTGAAGTGTAATAAGATAACAGACTAGTCAACATACTCATGGATAAAGCAGAATACTACAAGAAACAAAAAGCCATATTTCATATAGCAGAACAAAATGGATACAACAAAAGTCTGGTATTTAGGAAAATTAAAAAAGCTAAGCTAAAGAAATCCATTAAGGAAGCAACCACATTCCTAAAGAAAAACAAAGCAACAGCATATTTAGTGGATTCACATACTACCCAAAATATTTAATAAATTCAAAAAGATCTTTAAAGAACAAAATATCATCTTCGTACCTCAAATAGATATTCAGTATTAAAATTGTAAAATTTAAAAACAAGTGATGAAATTAAACAAATCAATAGGCCCAGAATATACCAAATAAGTTGTAAGGATGTGAAAAACGCTACATAGGGCAAAATAAAAGAAACTTAAAAGCTAGAGTCAAAGAATCAAACATCAAACTGAAACAGCAGTAGAATTTCACTTCTAGAATGAAAACCATGACCTTCGCCAAAATCCAAAATTATTAAAAGGGATGATAAACCAAAATAAACTGACAACATTGGAGAATACCTTAATATAAAAAAATAAGGACTGAGTAATTAACTTTGAAATCCCACCAGTTGGTAATTTGATAAAGAAGTTCCACCACAAGAGAGAAGAAGCAGAAAACAGACAACACTACAACAGATGATAGTCAGATGTTCGAGGTTGAAAATGGAAGCAAGAGCATTCAAAACTAGTCCCTCAAAAAATAAAAATGTAAGTGACAGAGTGTTAAAAACCAACAAATAGCTTTTTCAGTTAAGATTAATATCCTGAACTATACCTCGGCCGTTTTATCTCCGGCTCTGACATTTCTCGAGAGGGGGAATCAGGCTTTTGCCAGTTCTTTAGCGGGTATTTCAAGCAGAGGAACAATGCGTATTTTAAATATTTCAGTACTTGCATATTACACGAACCAGGAGCCATATTATTATAATAGCGATAATAATAGGACTTACGAACACTAAACATCGGAATTCACGCACGAAAAATATACCAAAAGAAGTTCACCAGCACAAGCCGCTATTAGGCCACGTGGCTCAAACAAATTTAAGCTGGCAACACGGTGTTGGGTTCGGGAGCCACGCCTACCAGCGACAATGCTGATTGGCGCTAGCAGACAGTTTTAACTTCCTGACCACGACACTGGATGTAGAGACTCCCAGTACTACTAACAGATGCAGTTAGTGTATGTGTGAAAGGTGTGAATGAAATATTCGAATCGAGTGGTGTTGTAATAAATATCTTGCATTATGATGAAATTGTAAATTGTATTTCAGTGTTTTAAAGTTAATATAGTCAAATATTTTCATTCTAAAGATAATTTTGAGGATATGTTTTCAATTGCTCATTACTGTATGTTGGTACTATTAGGTTTCCCCTTCCACCTTTTACAGTCGCAAAACGTCAGAGACGGAGATACAACGGCCGGACAGTAGGTACTAGAAACATGTTTTCAAAATTATATTTTACATAAAAACATTTTGTAAAAAAGGATATTAAGAAATATTTTTTTACATTTTCTCATAAATACATATTTAGTACTTTTCAAATATTGTATAAGTATATTCAATAATTTCTCTACAAGTACATATATTTTAGCATTCTTTGATTTTGTTTACAACATAAAACTATCTTATAACTTATGAGAGCTATAAGAACATTAATTATGCCACCTGATATCTGTTGATTCAGTTGCATGTGCAAGTCGGGGAAATGAAGTACTCCAATATTACATATTGCATGTATTATTAAATTTTAGATGAGTCGTATGTTTTACACATCTGCTTCACTTTCGTACCTATTTTGAGGACATGTTTCGCAAATCATCGTTTGCATCTACGGCTCTTATGCGACTGAAGCTAGATCCAGCGGTGTGGGTAATGCTGGGGTTGTTGCTGCCATCTGTTGATTTAGTGATGAACTTAAATGTGGGATTCTCTTCTAGCGGGATTTCAAAGCTCATTAGTTGGTTTTTATGTTTTTCTATGTATATCCTCTCCCATATGACGAGTTCACTATGTTTTTGTACGTATTTTAGTAGTTCTGTGCTATCTTCAATTTCATGATTTTCAGACAAGAAATGAGCTGCTATTGCGGACTTATCAATATTTTTGTATCTTTAGTGCCTGAAGTGTTCTTTCTTTCTAGTACCTATGTTTCTTTTTGTCCTCCCTATGTAAATTTTTTCACAGTCTTTACACTTAATCTTGTAAATGCCTGACTTTTCCTCTGGTTTTATCTTATCAGTATTATTACTGTGAAGTAGGTTTTTAATGTTGTAATTGTCAATTTAATAATTTTTCGCTTCACTGTGGTGGTCCAATACAGTTAAATCTCGATATACTGCATGTATGTTAAACCGGCTGAGCAATGACTTAACATACAGAGCTCAGTGTGTTTTGTGCCCTGTTATGATCAAATCACACAAAAGCAGTTTGGTATGTTAGTAGTGTGAATTAAAAATGCCAAAAGGAAATCAAGTGTTTGTGAACATTTGCATCTGTACATACTAGAGTTTGAAAACACTTTTACCACTGATGGGAAAATACTGTTTGCCAGCCTTGAACAAAATCTGTTAATATGGATCAGGGTTCTCAGGTAGAACATTTGTCAGGAAGCACATCACCATTTGTGTCAAATGCTTCATCTGAGAATTTCTTATAGGAGAATCAACACAGTCTTTTTTCAGCATACCAGAATGCTCAACATTTTATTCAGATTTTTATAAAGCATTTATTTCAGCTGGCATTCTCCTTTGTAAGGCAAACAATCCCAAGCTCAAGATAGTTTCTTAATATACAAAAATAAATCTTCCCATTGAGCCTATGCTATGGAAAAATTATCTTACAATTTGCTATAAGAAAACATTAAGTCACACAAGGTAAATTTGGGAAAATAAAATAATCTGGGTCGCCACTGGCAAAATTATTGATGCCAGTGGTAGAAAGTGGGAAATGTAACTGTAGGTGTACTGAAATTTCTCAACAAAGCTCTTGTTAGCCTGTAAAACAAAATCCCACCTGCAAATCATAACGGTAGTTAGGGCATTTAATGAAGCACCTAAGATGTGATTATTATCTGTGGGGAATGATTTGATATGGTCATGCACAAATCTCCATAAGCTCAGTTACAAAAAATCAAGTGTTCAGATGGTGTCGGCTTGTATCTGGGGAATATCACTTCCAACACCTTTCATAAAAAAAACTAAGCATTGCATATTACAGCATTAGCATTATGTAGGAAAGAAATACCACACGGGTCCATTTCTACTGTACAGACGAATTCATATACCAGTGCCTGAGAGCAGCAATCTGCCAATCACGTCATTAAGAGAGAACTGGTCTAATGTTTCCGAACAGAAGCTTTACCCCACAGTTTCTTGCTAAGTGTCACATTAAAGAATTTAATGCCATGCAATGGTATCTTATGCAAACAACACATTTAAGACATTAGCTGAAACAATCTGATGCAATGCAAAATAAGATTTAACAAATCGTTAGATATTTTAAGGAGGCATTAGGGCAGTAAAGAAGTTTAGTAAAACCGGCCATTAGACTTCAAACTGTAGTAAGAAACAAGCTGTTTACAAATGAAGTCAACAGAAAATAATTTGTTAATGAATACTGTATAGTTGTACAAATAAATAAAAGCTAAAATAGCTAAAGTAGTGAACTATGGGCCAGCCATATCAATATCGTTACTTCCTGACTAGGTATTCATTCCTGAAATGCAGCATTAGAAAACACAAATGCACTAAAACATAAAGTGCAGCATACTTTCATTATTTCATATTACTTCAACATAAGCTAATAAATTAGATATGCTACAATTATCACTTGCTAGGAATTAACATACTTAAAGTTCAAAGTATAAACTTGAAAGAAGCGTAGGGACAGTGAAGCACAAATTAATACAAAATTGAATCGAGAATATATTGACACATTGCTTCACTCACACTGTTTATTCACAGGACATGTTTCAAGAGCTCTTGCTCCTATCCTCAGCTGATACTCGAATAGTGCAAGTTGTAGTGGTTTCTTCTTTCTCCGTAATGTCTATAGATGGCGTGATGTACTTGTCAAAGATGTCCGGTGGTGGAGTTTCAAAATTCATGACTCTATGACGATTTTTGTTAATGAAGATTTTTTCCCATACGGAAAGGTCTATGGGGTGATTAACGTATTTTATTAGAGATGTTTCCAAATTGATGCCATGTCTAGTATTCAAAAAATGAAAAGCCACTGCTGATTTTTCTGTTTCACCATTTTTAATGTTTCTCATATGTTCTTTAGTTCTGATGTTAATATTTCTTTTTGTTTTTCCTATATAAATTTTAGGGCAAGTTTCACATTTGATCTCATAGATTCCTGGTTTTTCTTTGGTAGTGATTGAATTTTTGGGAGGGCCTTTTAACAAATTTCTGTTATTAAACCTATTTTGAGGTGCAAGAGTTATGTTGTGTTTTGAGAAGATTTTTTGGAATTTGTTATAGGCTGATTGGTGGAAGGTGAATTTTTTAAAAAAATTTTTCTCTTTTTCTCCTGTAGGTTCTAGGGTGGTGGTTTCTTTTATTTTCTTAGCTTTGTTGAGTCTGTTAACTGTTTTGTCTACTAAATATGGGTTGAAACCGTTGGATGTAGCTACTTCTTTTATGTGTAGGTATTCTTCTTGATAATCTTCTCTGTTTAGTGGAAAGTTGATCATCCGAAAGATTAAACTGTTGAAAATGGCATGTTGGTGTTGTTTTGGGTTGAAACTGTTGTTCTTAATGTAATTATCTGTGTGTGTCGGTTTCCTGTAAATACCAAAAGTGAGTTTGTTGTTCATTTTTTAGATCTTGATGTCCAAAAAGGGGAGCACACCATCCTCTTCTGTTTCCAATGTAAATTTTATAGCTGGATTTTGTTTATTCAAAAGTTTAAGACTTACTTGTATGAGTTTTTTAGGTACTATTGCAAAATTGTCGTCAACATAGCGATACCACACTTTGAAATAATTTGGAAAAGCTTTTGTGATATGTGTTTCAAAAGCACCCATGAATAAATCTGCCAAGAAGGGAGACAATGGGTTGCCCATAGCTAGGCCCGTTTTTTGTTTATAGATTTGTCCATTAAAGCTGAAAAAATTTTGATTGATACAAATTTCTGTAAGTTGTGAAAGTTCTTCTATTTCTTCAGGTGTTATTTGTATTGATTCCAGCCATTTTTTGAGAAGTGGAATAAGCTCACTGGTAGGTATACTTGGATATAAAGAAATGACGTCAAAGGAAACTAAAGCATCTGTAGAGTTGATCTTTGTGTCCTTCAGGAGATTTAACAATTCAAACAATTAAGTATCAAAAACTCAGAAAATTTTTTAGGTATACATCCCCCACTTGTTTTGTTTGCAATACAGCCCTGGTTACAGTAACTCTAGACATGGCATGAAACAGCACAGTTTCTGCTGAATTTTCAGATTATTTTTCTTTTTTTAATGGGTTTAATGTTCCATAACTGGGTACTTCATTTTGGACAGTAAATTAATATTTTCAAGGGGCCCCAGGTTCATTTGTCTCTTAAGAATGTGGGAAATTCCCAGAAAGATCCTATCTCAGTATCACCTTAACTCAGATTTGAACTCTGAACTTCTTGAATGTAAGGCAGACATTCATCTCAATATTACAGAGATGAACTGAGTTTTCAATTTGTACCTTATTGGTCCTGATATGCAAAGAAAATTATCTGCAATACCTGTTTTGCATACACAGCATTTTCTTGTCAAGATTATCCATTGCATTAAAACCTTTAACTGTTAATTGCCAAGTTATGGTAAGTGAAATAAACAATGAAACTTTTTAACACATTGAAATTGTGAGTGTACTGATGACAATAGATACACATACTTAATGTTCACTCACAGCATATTTCAAAGGTGCTTGTCTCCATCATCAGTGGATTGTTTACTGGCATCTGGAAGGAGATTCCTTACTTCAGTGTTGTTTCTACTGCCTTCTAGCTGACGCAGCCTCAACTCAATGTACTGTGATGTCATACCCTTTTGCCTGATGCCCGAACGTGTGGAAGCACGCAGAAATGAAGGTCAACAGAGTTAGAAAGACAGCCAATGGCGGAATAACTAAGATTTGCAATTTCAGAACCTTAGAGCATTGCCATTTCTATACTTCATACGCCACCACTCCACACTAGTTACACACGTATGCTGCTGCTACACTCAAAAAATCAACTGTAACACAATGTCTGCTTGCAAGCACAGATATGCTGACTTTGCCTGCTGCCCATATTTCCATGAGTTGAAGCTACCTGATCTAACTCTTTATTGGAAAACTTCAACAGGCAGCTAGATGGCAGTACTAACAACATTAAAGTAAGAAATACCCCTTAAGAAACCAGTGGACATCGAGATGATTATGATTATGAACATCTCTGAAACATATATACAAATATAATAATTTGTAACTTAACACTTCACTTATCTTATAAGAAATGATGATAATTCTTATAAATTCATTCTTATAAATGGTCCGATAGATTTAATGGTTTGGGAAAAGATATATATTTTAAAAAACAAACATTGCGTAATGAATTTTTTAATACTGGCAGTCTATTCTGTTTTTAAATTTGTTTTACTTTCAGATTTTGGTAGTACTAACAAGAACATAACACCTAGTGTTTGTAACGATGGCGACAGCTTTGATTCCAGCTGAAGATGTGTATAAGTTTACATGAAATCGTGATCCTGGAGAATTTATAAGAATTATCATAATTTCTTATAAGTGAAGTTTTAAGTTACAAATTATTATATTTGTATATATTTGTTTGCTTCACTGTTAATAGCTTCATATTTTACCTATCACTGAAATATTCTGAGGAAACAGTCAATGAAACTAAAGTGTCATCAATCTATTCACAATTTCAATATACCTTTAGCTGTTAACACTGTTTTAGAGGCAGCCCTTCTTTGGTATATTTTACAGGGCACTCCACTTAATTTTGGAGAGAAATTACCTTGAGATTGATGTTTGTGCTGACATGGGGCAATCTCAGCTGTTGCCATATTTTCTCTTTGTCCATATGCAAGACCAATGTCTGAGATAAAAAAGATAAGTAGTCCCAAATACAACACTAAAAACGATTAATTCACCATTGTGTATAACACTTTGCAAAATAAAAGATACTTGCAAACAAAGAATCAAATCAATAGATGCATGCTAAAACAAGCATAAATTTTCACTGAACCCACAGCTGTTGCAATGTCGATGTCATGCCTTTAATGGTAATGCATTATTACCCAACTGGTCAGCAATCTGACAAGCCTTTATGCAATTGACACACACCACACAAGTATCAATCACAAGGTAATTTCTGACCACCACAGATCATGTAAGTGTAGTGATCTCATAGTTTTGTATGTGTAAAGTAACTTATTGGCACAAATACATCTGAAGTTTCATCCTATATTGTAGTTATATAATAAACCGAGCTGAGACAGGCACTTTACCTGATTAGTTTGTTAATCTCTTTTCACAACCTCAGGTGTGTTTAATCTTCATCCACATTAACAAAATGTCTCTGCACTGTGGATGACTGATGATAGCGTCTCCTTGATGCAAAGTCTTCGTCTTCTTCATTCAGGTGTGCTGAAGTAACTTCCACTCCTGGATCAATTGGAGTGATCACAATTTGTTCATACTCTTGTACATGCTTCCTGCAAAAATACAATTTGGAATGTAACTATATTGAAATATACTGGTTTCCATGCTGGAAACAATATTCAAAAATAAAACATTAAATGTGAATATCAAAGCTTCTTAAAGATTGTTGTACCAAATCTGTTATATATCGCTTATTAAAGATTTTATTCATATTTTCTCCACTTTTGCACTGTATTTCAATCAGAAGAGGAGTACAAGCATTCACATTACACACCTTTGACAGTTAACGGCAAATAGGAGGAGGTGATGTGATATGAGTAATGAAATGCATTTGATTTGAAGATACAATGTTTGCTCAATATGGAATGAGGAACAGTTTTAAGTGTTCATAAATTTAAAACTGTTATCAATATTTTTGATATTTCTACATGATGTGCAAACTTTCCATGTATGCGCATCTGCATTTTTGACTGTAATTTGTTGTGATTATATGTTCTGTGAAATTTAATTTGGTATTTGCTTGAAGGAAGGCCTTTATTATTTTTTTTCATTGTGCTGAATCACCTTTTTGTGTAACTGACATAAAAGAACAAAAAATATTGTGAGGGGAAGAAAAACATGGAAATATAGCCCTTCTCTATGGTGAGAGGTAATATGTCACCTTGCATTTGATCTCAGAGAAGATCCTGAGAAGATAAATCTAAGACTTGAAGGTTTCATGGCGAGCATTACTAATCAAGGCTTCGCGGGTGATCAGCCATGTCAAGTTAATAAAGGTCGAGCTTTCGGCCTTCTTCAGGATCTATATTGAAAGAAGGCCATCATCCTGAAGAAGTCCATGGAGTTTGCAATGGCCGAAAGCTCAACCTTTATTAACTTGACACGGCTGATCACCCACGAAGCCTTGATAAGATAAATGTTGCATAAATCTAAACTCTAGTCCCATTTGAGCAACATTTCAAACATTTCAATCAATTAATCAAAGCTTCACAGGTGATCAGCCATGTCGAAGTTACTAATGTCAAGCATTCGGCCTTTCCAAGCCCCATGGCCTTCTTCAGGAACTGAATGACAAAGCTGGCCAACTGTCCCCATATATCTAGCCTTCCTCTTGTGGGTAGAGCTTGTCTCACCCCCACTGCATAACTGTCTGCCATTGGTCCAGCTTGTCTGCCTCACGTTCAAGAGGTCCCGAGTTCGAATCTCGGTCAGGGTGAGTTACCTGGATAAGGTTTTTTTCCGAGGTTTTCCTGATCTTTTAAGATGAATGTAGGGTTACTCTAAGCTCCATGGACCCCGGACGCATTGAGCATCATTTCACCCATTTCATTCATCGTCCGATATGACTAAATGTTGGAGGACGTAAATTAAAAAAAAATTGGTCCAGCTGGTTCACAGGAAGGATGACCTCACGTTGTTTTACAGTTTTCTGCATGGTCCGTCATCTGGTTAAGGATTCTCCCATCTTGGGTTTTCTGTGCAGTGTGTCATCTGGTCGGTGTTCTCCCGTCTTGAGATTTCTGCATGGTCCGTCATCTGGTCGGGGTTTTTATTGCAAGTTTATTTTATGTCTGGAGCCCAAGTTGTACTCAATTAAAGTCCCAAATATCAATAGAAATTTCATGGATGGAGTTTAATCTGGATTTTTTTTTTTTAATTTACGTCCTCCAACATTATGTCCTATTGGACAATGAGTGGAATGGATGAAATGATGCTCAAATGAGCCCAGGGTCCATAGAGCTTAGTTAGTCAACATTCGTCTTTCAGGATAAGGGAAAACCCCAGAAAAAAACCTTATCCAGGTAACTCTCCCTGACAGAGATTTGAACTCGGGACCTCTTGAATGTGAGGCAGACAAGCTACCATCCATGCTACCGAGGCAGACCTTTAAACTAGATGGCTTCCTTAATGTCTGTCAAAATGATTGTCCAAATGTTCCAGAACAAAGGTGTCATTAAAATTAATTTTGTGAACGTACTCTATATAGTGTTGAGCTACAGCTGTCCTTTCTGGTTGAAAGAGTCTAATGTGACGATATTCTTTATGCCTTTCCTCAGCTGTGCATCTCGTTTGTCCATTCATGAAACTTTTATTAATAACGCTCATTGTGAAAGTTTTAAGTCTTACATTTCATTCATTTGTCATCCAATATCTTTACTCAGTTAAAGATATTAAACCCCACACCCCAGAAAAAAAGAAAAAAAACAGAAATATACAATATTTTGAAGTACTGGAAGTTGATGCCAGTGCTGTTGGAACTTTAACACCACAAAAAAAGTTAATAATACAAAGCAATAATCACTTTTTAAACTTCCTGAAACATGTTAAGGAGTATATGAACTCAAATAGCAAGACTACTAAAATTGTTACATAGATTAGTGGTTAAGTAAATAGATCACAGATAAGATGGAAGATTTCTAAAGGAAGTAATCCAATGGAAACCATAAGAAAGAAATAGAAAGTGAAAACTTGTGAAATGTTTTATACAACTGAGAAGGTTATCAGATGCAGAGGTAATGTACACTACTCCCAAAAAGTTTGCGGACAAACCTCTAAAAAGTCCTATATAACTTTATAATGGTTTCAGCTTAAAATCTATGCAAATTTGACTTAAAATTGAAAAGAAAAAAACCATGTTTTAACTGATCAGAACAGTTATCTGCACAGCTTTCAGTTAGGAATCTTAATAAATGTCTACTTAAACAGATACAATTTTGCATTCTAATAGTATGACCAAGAGACCAGGGTGCTTTTAACAATGTTTGTACTTCCTAGCATTTGTGTGACTGGCAGAGTCAACAGTGGGCCACTCTTGTAGCAGTTGTCTTTGTGCAGTGGAGTGAACCAGTTAGTGGGTGAGTTACCTGGATAAGGTTTTATCCGGGATTTTCCCTTATCCTGAAACATGAATTTCGGGTAACTCTACACTCTATGGACCCAGGCTCATTTGAGCATCATTTCACCCATTCCATTCATCGTCCAATATGACTTAACGTTGGAGGATGTAAATTACACACACACAAAAAACAGTTAGTGGAGCGTAATAATGGTGAAACAGAAGAAGGAATTAGATGTGGAGAAATGAGCTGTAATCCTCACAATCAGGATAAAAAGGGTACACAATTAGACAAGTAAAAAAGTTAAAGCCCTAGGACTACAATGTATAATACTGAGTGCAGACCTACAGAAACAGACCAAAACAACACCCTGCCATGTTCGTGAAGCCCTCGAGTGGCTTCAGAACAAGAAGATAAGTACATTGTATTGAACTCTAAGCAGAATAGGATGAAAACAGTTTCTAAAATTCAGGTAGACTTGAATGCACTGTGCCCCAAGCCTGTGAGTTATGAAACTGTATGTTCTCAACTTACAGAAACAGAATCTATGGTCATGTTGCTGCCAAAAAACCACTTTTGCATCCTCAAAATAAGAAAAGGTACCTTTGGGCAAAAGAACAAAGCAGAGATTAAGGGCAAGGGAACATGTTTTGTTTACTGGAGAGCCTCAGTATTGTCACGGCAACAGGCATAGAAGTTTTGGCACAAATAAGAAAACAGTCGGCAGATAAAGTTTCATGGTAATAATGAGCCTTGCTAAGCAGTTAATAATAGCGCGGCTATTGTAAACAAGCACCGGCAAGCAAGATAACTGAGGTAAAGGACTTGCCAGAATAGATTAAGTTACGCTTCTGGAATGTGATAGAATATATGGTTTCTTTATTCTTCCGGAAATTTCGGGACTGATAGAGATTGTTTGGGTTCTGGTTTATTTAAGAACAATCTAGAATTACGAATTAGGTAATTATGGTAATTTAGGTAATTACTAGAATTACATGATGGCTCGCAAAGTGAGTAGTTGTAAACAGAGTGAGTAAGCAGTCTGTAGTTGTAAGACATGTAACAAGAGTGTTGTTCTAAAGAGAGCTGAACTGGATGCTGTTATTGCCATTGACCTTGGAAGATTGTGTTGTATTGGTGATGCAATGTTGTTACGTGGGAATTGAACAGTGTATCTCTACGGAAATAAAGAACATTTAGAATTTCTGCAACTCGGCCTTTTAATTCTATGAACCCACAAAGTCACAGTATGAACTCTTTAATCAAAACATTGTTTTGATTGCTCCCCCAATGTGTAGTGATAAACCTAAAACATGGAGGCAGAAGTGTGGTGTTTTGGGGGTGTTTTGGCAATAATTCTGTAAGACTTAGTGCCAATCACTGGAACACTAAAGAAAGAAGGGTACCACAAGATTTTGTGCAAACATGCCATCTCCTGTGGAAAGAGATTAATAAGCAGAGGATTTGTCATGCAACAGGATAATGATGCTAAGCATTCTTCCAAGCTTTGTCATGCATATTTGGCAAAGATGGAGTCAGATAAGGAGCTAACCAATATTCTTTGGCCCTCACAGTCACCTGACCTCAATATTATTGAGTTAGTATGGGATAAAATTTCCAGCCCATAGACTGGCCTTGCTTGAAAAAAGCTCCTACTATATGGGAATTAAGGTATTCAACAAACTACCACTGTCAATTCAGAAAGAAAAAAGTAAATCACTGTTCAAAAAACATGTTAAGAACCTACTTATTAAGAAAGCCTATTACTCTGTTTAAGAATATATGCAAGATGATATAAATTATTGATTTTGTTAGCTGTATAATTTTAAGCAATAGCAAACATGTTTATTCTTTTATATTAATCATTAATGTTATATGTAGTTCTTACATTTTAATATGAATACTGACGAGACACCAGTTTACGAGCTTTGCTCAAATATGTAAATGTTATTGTGTCAATAAAATTTGATTTCACCTGATTTGATGAGTTGCATTGATCAATTAGGACCAGAAGAGCGTACAATACAAACAAACCAGCTTCTGGAGATTCTGCTACAAGAATGAGCAAAAATAAGTGTTGAATACCTGCAAAAACTTTTGTAAAGAATGCCCTGTGTGGTAAAGCTGTTCTGAAGGCAAAAGGAGGATATTTTGAGGAATCAAAAGTGTAGCAAATAACCATAGTATAAAGTTTCAGTTGTATAGTTTTGCAGAAGGACAAGATTTTGTTATAAACTTATATGTAATCATGTAAAGGTGCTATACTTTCAAATAAAATATTTTCAAGTATTTGTTATGCTAAATTATAATAAAATCCAGTGTGTCCAGAAATTTTTCAGGGGTAGTGTATTTGGAACAATGATGGAGAAAAGATTAATAAAAATATAGTCACATATATTAATGATTACATTTTTATTTTCCCTACTACATACTTATGGTAGTTAGAGGCAATGTTGTACGCCACTGAAAAATCTGATACCAAGACCAGGAAAGTGTTGTGACTTAGTGAGTTCTTAATATTAAGTTTACAGATACGCAAAATGTTCTTTATTTCCTCAGAAAGACACTTTGTACACCCCTCAGAGGTTCTAAAAGTGATGCTTCATAACACAGTAGTCTCTGGTTGCTTCACCACACATAATCAAACAAACAAAATCACTTGTGGTACACTTCAAAGGTCCACAATTAACAGTTCTCCACTTTCAACTCACTACACAAGTCCAATTACAACTGTCCCCACTGTGTTGACAGTAGTGGCACTTTTATATCTCCACTCATTGTTCTAGAAATTAGTGGAATGTTCTGCAACAATCAAGAAAGCAAACCTTCCAGTCATCTGTCTCTTTCTTTCTCTGTTTCAGCAAGCTTTTATCTCCGCACTGCTATATCTATTTCTTTGCATGTGTCAGCCTCGCCCGTCGCAACAATTCCTCGTGACAGTATGTTTTGAAATCCCATTAACGTCAAAAAAGTGCATAAAATGTGTATAGTGTTACATTGTATATATACACTTGATACTGCCCAAGTCATGTATATGATCATTGGGATAAATTATTAAATAAATAAATAAATGTATGTGAGAGAAAGAGAACAGCATAATTAAAAACAGAAAATATATAAATAACACACTTAGCATTTAAGTTCAACATCTTCCAAAGAACAGTATTACTCGTTTAGCTATATTTTTTCTTCATATTGTGTATTTCAGGTCATTTCAAGTCAAAAATTTACTGTGAGTAAAGTAAGTAGAATAGAAGAATTGATTTTTATATGAATACTACAATATATAAGGCAACAGATTTCAAAACTTAAATCTGCACTGTCTTTTTAACCTTGTATAATTTAAGCCTCTCCATATAATATAGGATAAAAGTAAGATTATTATGATAACCTAATATGTAGTATGCCAGGGCTGAGCATGAACCTCAGATACTATGTAAGGCCACACTTTGGAAATGTTGAAATCAGGGTATGTGGTGAATCTAAACCAACAAAATGCTGACACTTCACACAAGAGGGCCCAATGGGAAACATGGGCAGTTTTCCTTTACCCCCATGACACATACCCTCTTCCTCAAAACAAACAACCCTAGGAAGGTACTCTATCCCCAAAATTACATTACCCGTAAAGCAGTTCTTGCAAAATTATATACAAATATCACTGGCTATTGGTGCCTATACAACCCAAATCTTTGCAGTTAGAGTGCTTGACCCCAAAGTTTCAGAATTCTTGAGATAAGGAAGTAATTGAAGCTCTAACTGGCAAAGCAAAAAATGTTGAGTGAGTTGAGATGCGTCTTGATATTTTTGTTCTGCCTTTAATAACTTGGTCATATTGGCAGCTTTATCTTTGAAGCAGAAATAGTCAGATCCCTTACAAATTTTAAAATAACAAGAATAAGATCATTCAGAAATTTTTATAATTCTCATGCTTAAAGTTACTACAGAGACAAATATTTTCGTTGTATAAACTTGAAAGAAGCGTAGGGACAGTGAAGCACAAATTAGCACAAAAGTGAATCGAGAAGATCTTGATACATTGCTTCACTCACACTGAGTGAATATACAGGGTGTTACAAAAAGGTACGGCCAAACTTTCAGGAAACATTCCTCACACACAAAGAAAGAAAATATGTTATGTGGACATGTGACCGGAAGCGCTTATTTTCCGTGTTAGAGCTCATTTTAGTATTTCTCTTTAAATGTAAATTGAAATGATTCGTGCAGACAATTGCACGCAATTGTGCAATCACGTCATCAACACAGATTTTCTGTGAACGTTTGGGCAGGAATTGTTGGTGATGTCTTGATTAGACCTCATGTTCTTCCACCTACGCTCAATGGAGCACGATATCATGATTTCATACGGGATACTCTACCTGTGCTGCTAGAAGATGTGCCTTTACAAGTACGGCACAACATGTGGTTCATGCACAATGGAGCTCCTGAACATTTCAGTCGAAGTGTTCGTACGCTTCTCAACAACAAATTCGGTGACCAATGGATTGGTAGTGGTGGACCAATTCCATGGCCTCCACGTTCTCCTGAAAGAGAAAGCTCTTGTCTACGCAACCCCGGTATCAAATGTAGAGACTCTTGGTGCTCGTATTGTGGACGGCTGTGACAATACGCCATTCTCCACGGCTGCATCAGCGCATCAGGAATTCCATGCGAAAGAGGATGGATGCATGTATCCTCGATAACGGAGGACATGTTGAACATTTCCTATAACAATGTGTTTGAAGTCACGCTGGTACGTTCTGTTGCTGTGTGCTTCCATTCCATGATTAATGTGATTTGAAGAGTAGTAATAAAATGAGCTCTAACATGGAAATTAAGCGTTTCCGGACACATGTCCACATAACATATTTTCTTTCTTTGTGTGTGAGGAATGTTTCCTGAAAGTTTGGCCGTACCTTTTTGTAACATCCTGTATGTTGATGGTGCTGTTTTACCTCAGGTTACATCCATTATTGTGCATCATGATAATCCTTTGCTAAATTTGGTTTATGTTATTCTAACTCTAAAGTGTATGAAATAGTTAATTTTAGGAAAAGAAGCAAAAGCTCACAAGTTTTATCGTACATATAGAAGATTTGATTAAAAAGTTAAATAAAAACATTAAAAATGATAGCAGACATAAAGACAGTTCGAATGGCATATTTTGCATATTTTCATTCCCTTATGAATTATGGTATCACCTTTTGGGGTAATTCAAATATGTCAGAAAAGGTTTTTCGAACGCAAAAAGGAGCCATAAGAATAATAGTGAACCAACCTGCACATGTGAGCTGTAGAGTGTATTTTAAGGAACTGAAAATTATAAACCTGCCATGTTTATACATGTACAAAGTTCTTTTACATGTAAAAGCTAGTTTAAGTTGCTTTAAAACATATGCAGTGACACACCAGCATGATACAAGAAACAATTCAAACCTACTAGCAATTAGTCATAATACCACGTTATACAAACATTCCTTCACTTATAGTGGTACCCAACTATACAATAAGTTACCTCTTTATTTAAAACAGATTGACAACCAAAACATTTATAAATTGAAACTGCATACACTACTTTGACATTTCTAATCGTTTACTTTTAAGAGAGAGTATGTATTACAAATGACATGGCTTAATTGTGTTCAAACACTGTATTAAGTTGCAATAAATATGAATATATAAGAGCCTCAATTAAAAGAAGTGTTTTAAATCTGGAAACTACCAATTAATCTTCTCACTCAAATTCTCACTCAATTCTGGACGAGCATTCTCCAGCAGTGTCATTACCTCTTTAAAAACAATTTCTGTGTGTTCTTTATGGCAATCACAGACGTGGGTACTGGAGTTGGCAAGTGCAAAACCCAATAAGAAGAATGCTCTACCTCCAGTGTTGTAAAATTATGACTGTTGTGAATTTCTGGTGTAAAACTCAAATATAACTACTGATAACTACCATGTGTTCTTTGAATGACTGGACTGCCCCACATTGGCACCAGAATGGGCAAGGGCTGGTAGACTCTCTGACAAAATTATGCCTAAAGGACTGAAATGAAATAGGCATGGAACTACGATGTTTTCGCATTGAAGGTCATCAGTTTCAACATATGTTACAAAGCAGGTAAGCCTAATATAAGTTAGTACAGAAGTTCAAAAAATAGGGAGAAATATTCTATGGGCTTTGATTCACTGTTGAAAATACATTACAAAACAGGAACTTGATCAATGTTTACATTGGAATTGAAAGATACCCACGATCATAGTTACTAAGGTCAACCCAGTTGCCAGAAGTGAGACCTTCATCACTTGAGGCACTTGAATCCCTCAAGTCATTTTTGCACTCAGATCGACCTGATTCACTTATTTCCCACTCATTGCCTGATAACTTCATATCACTATAAGATTTGAAGTCGTTAAGTCAGACAAAAATTCAATGCCATAGCTGGGATTTGAACCATGGATCTCCTGGTTTCTGTCCAGTCGTTCTTAACCATTGAGCTACCATGGCCTACATACTACCATGAATTTTTCAGTTTTACTATCTATCCAAAATCCTCAGCCTATACATGACTAGTGTGAAAAAATGTTTAATTTCCATCAATTAACTTAATAATAAAGGTTTAATGACAAAGCCTGGAACTCAAGTACTTACAATAGTAAGTTGCCACAAACTACGTGTATCTTGCACACGAGAGCCCCTAGTGGTTTACCGAGAAAACATACGAGTCAATTGGAGAATTTAGTGTCACGACAGCACATTGGCCATGGTAGCTCAATGGTTAAGAGCGACCAGACGGAAACCGGGAGATCTGTGGTTCAAATCCCAGACATGGCATTGAATCTTTCAGCTTGACTCTATCCAAGACCAGTAATACTTGTGATAAGTGTCAAAAAGCTCTATGTATAAATGTGCAAGAAAAGTAAAAGTCATATGTGCAAAGTGTGCATAGGATAAAGAAACACAATAAAAAACCAGATCTTAAGTTATGCAAAGTGCACAATCTAGAACCATTATATTTTAATCTTTAAAGGAAAATGTCAAATGCTGATATTTATTGCTACAAATGATGTTCAAAATTAGATTTCACTGATTCAGTTTCAGTGTGGACCATTTATGTATGCATACTATTGCAGGGGCCAAAATGACCCCTCCCACAGTTCTAGGTATATGATCTAGTATTAACTTTTAAACTATTTATATTCATTCCCATATTTTCAAACTTTGGCCAAGTTTTAAATGAATCCAAGTGAAAAATTTCTATCAAAAAATATGTATGACCCCAATGGAAACTGAACCTGGAACAAGGACAAGTCAGCATTTTGTTGTTTTGACAACGAAGGTTGACCAATATATTTGTATGAATAAATTAATGCAGATTAAGGATTATTCACTTACCCCATTAATCGTAAGAGAGCATTCTTGAGCCAAGTAAAGAATCTGAACTCTGCAGCAATTCCTGGTTTTACAGCTGGATTAGCATGTCCCACATAGCACCACACAACAAACACTACCACGATGTTTGCTAATGCATAGCCCCAATGAACCAGGAACATTATCAGCAACTTCACAGGAGCCTGTAAAAACGTGCATTAGAAAGCAGATACAAAAAAAAAAAAAAAGGTTTTAACACTCAAATGCCTTTTACCAATATTATAATTTTCTAAGTATCTCTTGTCATCTGTGTAGGTGATTCTTCTATACATGTTATATTCATCACACTAAAACTGGAAAAGTAAAATCAGACTGAAAGTTTAGTAGTATAGCTGGGATTTGAACCTGGAATCTTTGGCCTACCTTACTGCTTAACTACCATGGCAACAAGCTGGCACAATGCTGAACTCCCCAAATGACTCACCTTTTCCCTGGTAAACCACAAGGTGTTTTCAAATTCATTTTGAGATGACATCCCCCAATGGTGACTTATTATTCCGTAAATGCTTGAAGTGCCAGCTTTGCAGATTACCACTATTAGGTCATCAGTGAATTTGAGAATGTCTTGTGGTTTACTAGGAAAAATGTGAAGTCAATAGGAGAATTAAATATAATTTTGAGTCGAACTAATACTCAATGTTCCACTTATTGCTAGTATTTACCTAGAACGCGTTTTGTTAGGATCTTCCTAACATCATCAGCTGTTGTCAACTAATGGACGTTGGTTTGGTGAACTCATTGGAGGCGATAGGTGTGTCTCTGTCGGTATCTTGATGAACTTGTAATTTCGGTTTTCGTCAGAGGTAGTGTGGAAAGTAAACAATTTTCTTTCATATTTCTTTATGAAGATTTATCCCACGTGGTTAATGCAGCTGGGTCTTGGACACTTTTTAATAAGTGAATTCCTCGTTCTATATCATGATTTTCCTTCCAAAATTGGTACGCTACCACCGATTTATCTATTTCTTTTTTCCTGATGTTCCTAAAATGTTCTTTAAGCCTAATGTCCAAGTTCCTTTTTGTTTTTCCAATGTAAAAGTTGTCACAGCCCTTGCAATTTATCCGGCACATACCTGATTTTTTTGTCTATGGGTATCCCCTTTGTATTATGTGATTTCAAAAGGTGTTGTACACTACATTTGTTCTGTGGGACAAAAGTAATATTGTGTTCTTTAGAGACTTTTTGGAAAAGGTGTGTAGCTCTGGGATGATATGTAAACTTTCTGTATGAAGTTTTATTGCTGATTGGGAAAAGAGTAGTTACTTGTTACCATCTTTGTTGTCTTTTGAATTTATAAATTTTCTTGTTGACCAATTCAGCACTGAATCCATTGTATTCTGCAATGTGAATGATATTATTGTACTCTTTGATATATTATATCTTGTTTACAGGTGCATTAACAAGCCTGTAAGTTAAACTGTTGACAACAGCATGCTTGTGTTGTCTTGGGTTATATCCATCTAATTTTATGAAATTTTCCGCGTGTGTTTCCTTTTTATGTATGCCAAATTCAAGTTTATTAAGTTTTCTGCTAAGTTTCAAATCTAATCTATGCACCTATCACCTCTGAGGAGTTCACCGAACCGACGTCCATTAGTCGACAACAGCTGATGATGTTAGGAAGATCCTAACGAATCGTGTTCTAGGTAAATACTATGCTAATAAGTGCAAATAAGTGGAGCATTGAGTATTAGACTCAAAATTATATTATTTTTATGCTTCATTGTATCATAACCCTTACACAATGGAAAGAGAATTTAGTTTGTACCAGAATGTTGCAGTGGTACTTCAGTTGGTTAAGACAAGTATCCATGGTGTAAAATCCTGGAAATGAATTGAAGTTTTGTCTGATTGCACCTTTCAAACTTTAGGGCATGCACAGCATGTGTGAAAATAGTATATTGCAATACTAATGTGGTAACCACTTTATATGGAATGAGGAAAGGTTTGAAAAAACAAGGTGCTTGCACCGAGAATTTTTTATTTCTGAAATTCCTTTATGTGTTTACCACATGTATATTGCATACTATTTTTTGCACTATGCATAAGTATATAATTGTACAAATTGTAATATCATAATCAATATTTCAAAATAAATGTTTTTATTTACCACACTAGTGCCTTTGTATCACTATATGTGTTAGTATGAAGAAATTACTTACCGCTCTAATGCGGGAATGTCAACTTACAATGCATAGCAACAATAATGGTAAGTATGGAATATTAGTTACACAGAGCAAAAAACTAACTAACTTTGATTGACATGATACAACAGTTTGAGTAGAACTTAATTCAAACTAGATAATAAAACAGTCAGCTGTGTAAATCACAAGTAACATTCACAGAGAGAAGAAAAAAAATGGACTTCATCTTGTGAAAACTATAAAGTGAAATAACAAATATTTCAGAAGCAGATAATGCGACAAAAAAAAAAAAAAGTTATTGTATATAAATTGTGTTTCAAGGAGCTCCACCTTTAATAGGAAGTTTTCTGCACCTCCCAAAGTCTCTACTGGCAGTAAGGCTAATGTAAGAGGTACATAAAATCCCTGCTTAATCAACATAGTGGAAGGAAAGAAAAAAGAATAAAAAAAGAGGAAAGCAAAACAAAATGAACAAAAAAATAAAAGGATTCAATAAATATGTAAAATATGAAGCTATTAACAGTGAAGCAAATAAATATATATAAATATAATAATTTGTAACTTAAAACTTCACTTATCTTATAAGATATGATGATAATTCTTACAAATTCTCCGGGATCACGATTTCATGTAAACTTATACACATCTTCAGCCAGAAACAAAACTGTTGCCACCGTTACAAACACTAAATGTCTATATGTTCTTGTTAGTATTACCAAAATCTGAAAATAAAACAAATTTAAAAACAGAATCGACTGCCCATATTTCAAAATTCACTATGCGATGTTTGTTTTTTAAAATAAATATATTTTCCCAAACCATTAAATCTATCGGACCATATAATTGTTTTAATAATTTAACTTCTGGGTTTATTTCATGGTTAAATGACCAAATGTGATCTACTACGGCCGATTTATCAGTTTTTTTGTACTTAATGTTATGAAAATGTTCTTTTGTTCTGGTTTCCAAATTACGTTTTGTCTTTCCAATATAAATGCTATCACAATAGAAACAATTAAATTCATAAATACCAGATTTTTTATTATTAGGAATTTTATGTTTCATAGAGAAATGCAATAATTTTTTTAATACTATATTTATTTTGAGGAACTTAAGTTATACCAAACTCTTTAAAAAAAATTGAAAATGTTTAACCCAAGGATGATAAATAAATTTTTAAAATTATAATCGTCTTTTATTTTTCTATGGGTACAAATATTAACAGTTTTTTTATATACATTTGAATTTTTCATTTTTTTTATTTATAAAGTCTTTATTACAACCATTAATTAAAGCAGTATTAATAATATGTTTATATTTTTTATTAAATTCATCTTTATTCAGGGGTATATTTATTAATCTACAAATCAAACTAATGAAAACAGCAAATTTGTAAGAATTATCATTTCTTATAAGATAAGTGAAGTTTTAAGTTACAAACTATTATATTTGTATATATAAGGATTCAAACTTACTCCAGGAATGTTACTGACACAACAGGCAATGTTCTTTTGCCAAACTCCAATACAGGATACATCGTAATGTATACAGTTAACCCATTCTCATCATATGATGATGCAGCATTCGCATGATGCTTTATGGTATATAAATAATATGACAAGCCGATTTTGCACATGTGCACTGCTGCACATAAATGCACACAGTTCAAATTGTAGGCAATAGATGACTCTGGTGTATTCTAAGGCAATCTAAATTCCAAGATGCTTGATATATATTTTTTTCCATGCATTCCGCTAAAACTGTTTCCTCTGTTTCGCATGGTATTGCATACATCCAGGGTCATAGTGGAGGGGGAATGCAGATGTACAGCATGCACCCACTATTTTTCAGACGGGGACGCAGTCCCCTTACTAATAATATTATTTATACTTTTTTAATTCATTACCTTTCTTACCTTTCTTAATTTAACATTCAAAATACTGCAAAAATACAAAATATATATACATACAAATAATGTTTATGACTATTAACGGACCTCCAGTACATATGTGGAATCCAGAGGATTACATAAAAGAGTGGATAGTCGTGCGCATGCTGAGGACAACCAAAGCATGAAGGCGAATCTACAAGTGCAGAATTCTGATCGGTTCTCCAGAATCTGGAAAATTGTTTAGGTGTGCATTCCCCCACTTCTGTTGTTAGGAATACAGCCCTGCATACATCTGTAAGCAACATGGCGAAGAGAGCAGTACATGGTAATGACGAGAAGGGTTTACAAAAGCTTCTTGATAGTGTTTTCTGCAGTGATGATGAATTAAGTGATTTCAGATTCTAAAGAATCCCAAGCGGTACTTCATAGTGGTACGGGTGATGAAGGCAGTGATTACTTTCCTGTAAATTGGTCAAGTGTAAATTTAAATTTTACTCGATAAATGGCCAGGCAAAGTGCCAGTCAATCTAAAAACACATATAAACCATGCAGAGTTCAACTTTTTAGCAATATGCATGCCAAATTGCGTACATGTATCTTTACTAGTTAATTTTATATAGTTATTTTAAAATTATCATGCTCGCAACACCACTGATAGGGTATTTAAATCTGTTTTCCCTGCAACTAGTAGGGTATTTTAATACGATGCAAATGGGTTAGTGCTCACCCATATCCCACATTCAAAGAAATGCTATACCATTATAACTAGTGTAAACTGCTTCCACATGCATTCAACGTGGAGGTACACTGTTACTTCACTGATGGTGTTGGTCTGTATGGTTTATTTTGCATTTAAGAGCTAAGTGAAAAGAGAGCATGTTATAAGAAGCACAGAACAGAAACTCATACTACTGATACTACAGTAAATTTTTGAGGGGCTTGTAATGTATCTTTAAGTAAAACAATTGTTTTGGGTACCAATGAAATATTAGACTACTTTAAAAGGAACAATCTCATGTGCAATATGTATAAAACAAAATTTATGAAGTATGACCTCTCAAAAAGAGAGCAATTGGAACAGACAATTGTGATTGCGAATAAAAACTGTGATAAAATAGACGCACAAGTTCTTAGGAATATGGATAGACAGTGGGCTAACATGGGCACAACACATAGTGTATGTAACAAAATTAGCAAAACCATTTATCTTTTAAGAGTTTTTAAACACACATTAGGTAGTGAGGAATTAAAACTGATTTATTATGGTGTTATTTATCCTCACCTACATTATGAGATTGAGGTGTGGGGAATGCAGCAAAGGTGCATATGAATAAGTTGATGGTTCTAGAAAAGAAATGCATCAGAATTATTAGTAATTTAAAATTTAGGGAATCTTGTAGGAATGCTTTTATGGAACACAAAATGTTAATTTATTCCTTATACATATATAGGACTGTACTGTATATAGAGAATAAGAATCCTACTAAAAATAATGATATTCATGGGTATAACACAAGAGGTAGCATTAAATACCATAGATATAAGTGTAATAAGCAAATTGTATTTAAGGCTATAAATGTTATAGGAACAATTTTGTATCATAAATTACCTATAGAAATCAAAACTGTAAGAAAATCTAACTTTAAAACTAGCTTAAAAATGCCTGTATTCTCTGGATGAACTGTAAATATATTGTACGGTTTGTAAATGTAAATATTGAAATTTGACAATGTCTGAAAGTTGTATACAGGTCTATAGACCATAAACTACTACTGCCGCCACCACATCATTTAACTCTTATTAAAGATAAAAGATTAAAGAGTTAAAGGATGAAGCCTAGGACTCAAGTACCTACGATAGTAAGTCGCCACAAACGATGTATCTTGAATGCGAGAGACCCTAGTGGTTTACCAGGGATATATACGAGTCAAATGGAGAATTTAATGTCAGGACGGCATGTTGGCCATGGTAACTCAATGGATGAGAGCGACTGGACGGAAGCCAAGAGATCCATGGTTCAAATCCTGGTCATAGCATTGAATTTTTCATGGTGACGCCGAGGTGCGGGCACTGCGGACCCTTAGCAATCGTGGTACCTCTAACGTTATCAGAGGAACCTTGGGCCAAACTGCCGAGCCCCTCCCATTGGGGAGTTGCTCGGATTGGGTTGGACTCGAGGGGGCAGTGTGTTCCCGACACCCACGTGGAATTGGATACCTCCGGGGTTGCCTAATAAGTCCCGGGTACTAGCCTGCAGAGCTAGTAGAAGGTGTGCTAAATCACCAGGCGGCCTCACCGAGGTTTTCGGTAGACTTCCCTGCGGGGTTGGCACGCGTAAGTGGCGTATCTACTTCCATCCCGTCTTGACGTTGTGCTCAGCAGGGGGGCTTTTTGGACTCAAGGTATTGCCCTATGAAAAGAGCCCCGGAGTACCCATTGCTCCCGGGTAGAAGGAGGCCCAGATCCTAGGTCCTACGGATCCAGGACTAATGGGAGTGGAACCTCTGCACTTAACTAACTGTTGACTCTATCTATCAAAGACCTTAGCATATTTATGCCTAGGTAAAGAAATTATTAATTTCCATCAATTAACTAAAATCATTAAAATGTGTCTGATATCTTTTGCAGAAACTCTCCAACCATATATAGATGCTTTGAACCAGTCTTTCAGCTACCGTTTTAGCATATTCCACACATAGGCCCCCATATGTGGTGATTTTTCTTGCCCTAACACTAACGAACCATTCCCACATTATTTCATTAATGTCCTTGTTTTCAGTTTTCTTAAGCTCTCTCTTTATTTTCCTATTAGTACAATTTTCCCACCTCTTCAGATATTCTGTTTTGTTATTTAGAATCTCTTAAACTTGAGTTATGTCTACACTGAACATCATGATATGCTTTAACTTCAATGTATCTCTTTCACTAGCATTAAACACTTTCAATCTCGTTTAAGATTTAGTAAAATGATTGTTTTCAAAGCCATGGTGACATGGTTCAGCAAAGTATAAACTTGAAAGAAGCGTAGGGACAGTGAAGCACAAACTAGTACAAAATTGAATCGAGAATATATTGACACATTGCTTCACTCACACTGTTTATTCACAGGACATGTTTCAAGAGCTCTTGCTCCTATCCTCAGCTGATACTCGACTAGTGCAAGTTGTAGTGGTTTCTTCTTTCTCCGTATTGTCAATAGATGGCGTGATGTACTTGTCAAAGATGTCCGGTGGTGGAGTTTCAAAATTCATGACTCTATGACGATTTTTGTTAATGAAGATTTTTTCCCATACGGAAAGGTCTATGGGGTGATTAACGTATTTTATTAGAGATGTTTCCAAATTGATGTCATGTCTAGTATTCAAAAAATGAAAAGCCACTGCTGATTTTTCTGTTTCACCATTTTTAATGTTTCTCATATGTTCTTTAGTTCTGATGTTAATATTTCTTTTTGTTTTTCCTATATAAATTTTAGGGCAAGTTTCACATTTGATCTCATAGATTCCTGGTTTTTCTTTGGCAAAAATTCAATCACTACCAAAGAAAATCCAGGAATCTATGAGATCAAATGTGAAACTTGCCCTAAAATTTATATAGGAAAAACAAAAAGAAATATTAACATCAGAAGTAAGGAACATATGAGAAACATTAAAAATGGTGAAACAGAAAAATCAGAAGTGGCTTTTCATTTTTTGAATACTAGACATGACATCAATTTGGAAACATCTCTAATAAAATACATTAATCACCCCATAGACCTTTCCGTATGGGAAAAAATCTTCATTAACAAAAATCGTCATAGAGTCATGAATTTTGAAACTCCACCACCGGACATCTTTGACAAGTACATCACGCCATCTATTGACAATACGGAGAAAGAAGAAACCACTACAACTTGCACTAGTCGAGTATCAGCTGAGGATAGAAGCAAGAGCTCTTGAAACATGTCCTGTGAATAAACAGTGTGAGTGAAGCAATGTGGCAATATATTCTCGATACAATTTTGTAATGGTTCAGCAAGTTCCTTGAACCGCCACCAGAGGAGACCTGTGACAAAATATCGTCAGCTACACCAACGAGAACCAGTTGAGAGCCGGCCGATGATAGAGGCAAAGCCTCAGAAACATGTTCCGGAAAAATTTAAAAGTAAGTGTTGTCTAGTGTCTTTAATCGTAAAGTTAATCTTAGAAAAGTTTAAAATTATAAAAGAAATGCTGCAAGAAGATAAAATAGTAATTATCCAAACTGAAATCTGGAACAGAAATTTACGTTACACAATTTTTACAACTTATTTGGTATATTCCGAATCTGTTAACTGATTTCATCGTTTGTTTTTGAATTTAGTAATTTTAAAATTGAGTGTCTATCAGTAAGTGCCAAGATATTTTGTTCGTTGAAGATCTTTTTAAATTTATTAAATGTTTTTGGGTGATATGTGAATGAACTGAATATGCTGTTGCTTTCTTTTTCTTTTGTAAATGTGGTTGCTTCCTTATTGATTTTCTTTAGTTTAGCTTTTCTAATTTTCTTGAACACCAAACTTTTGTTGTATACATTTTCTTCTCTATGTGTAGTATTGCTTTTTGTTCTTTGAAATATTCTTCTTTTTCCATGGGTATGTTGACTAGTCTGTGTGTAAAACTGCTTATTATTGCATGTTTATGTGTAAATGGGTTGTAGCTATTATTTTTTACGTAATTACCAAAACGTAGAAACTAAACCATTAAAGTACTGCATTAAAACCACAAATAAAACTCTAAAAGAGAGCAAAATAATCAACAAAACAGAATTTCACAAAATTAAAGTAGATAATCCAACATTACCAAGGGTATATGGGCTGCCAAAAATTCATAAAACAGGGAAATTCATGAGACCTATCACTAGTAGAATAAATGCCCCCACATATAAATTGGCCAAATGGTTACTAAATAAATTCAATAGCTTCCCAAAATTTGAAAGTGCAAATTTAAAAAAACTCTTTAGATATAGTAGAAAAAAATCAGAGATATAAATTTGGACAAAAATGAGAGAATGGTTTCATTTGATGTCACATCTTTATTTCCAAGCATACCAACAGAAAAATTACAGACTGTATTAAAAAATGGCTAACTACAATAGAAATGGAAGCAATAGAAGCAGAAGAATACATTTCACTAACAAAAATATACATTGAACAAAACTTCTTCAGCTTTAATGGAAAACACTACAAGCTGAAATCAGGGTTATCAATGGGCAAACCACTTTCACCTTTTTTGGCTAACTTATTTGTGACTGCATTTGAAACACAAATTAAAAAGTCCTTCCCATTGATCTTCAAAGTTTGGTATAGATATGTTGACGACATCTTTGCAATTGTACCGAATAAACATTTAAATGATGAATTAAATTTACTCAATCTGCAAGAAAGGACTATCAAATTCACAATAGAAAAGGAAATCAATGGACAACTTTTCTTGGATCTAAATATCATCAGGAGCAAAAATAAAATTTGGAATTTACAGGAAACCAACACATTCAGAAAGTTACATAAAAAATAATAGTCATAACCCAATTACACATAAACATGCAATAATAAACAGCCTTATACAGACTATTCAACATACCCATGGAAAAAGAAGAATATTCAAAGAACAAAAAGCAATAATACACATAGCAGAAGAAAATGGATACAACAAAAGTCTGCTGTTGAAAAAAATTAGAAAAGCTAAACTAAAGAAAATCATTAAGGAAGCAACCACATTTACAAAAGAAAAAGAAAGCAACAACATATTCAGTTCATTCACATATCACCCAAAAACATTTAATAAATTTAAAAAGATCTTCAAGGAGCAAAATATCATCTTGGCACCTACTAATGGACACTCAATTTAAAATTGCTTAATTCAAAAATAAAAGATGAAATCTCATCAGTTAACACATCCGGAATATACCAAATAAGTTGTAAGAATTGTGAAAAATGCTACATAGGTCAAACTAAAAGAAATCTAAAAACCAGAGTCAAAGAGCACTTTAGAAACATCAGATTGAAACAAGAAGATAAGTCAGCAGTAGCATTTCATTTTTGGAATGAAAATCATGACATTGATCAAAATCCAAAATTATTAAAAGGATTGGTAAACCAAAATAAATTGACAACATGGCAAAACATATTCATATGGAAAAATAAGGATTTCGTAATGAACTTAGAAATCCCATCAGTAGATAATTTGACAAAAAGGTTCATAGTTCCACCACCACCAGAGAGAGAGAGAGAGAGAGAGAGAGAGAGAGAGAGAGAGAGAGAGAGAGAGAGCCGATAACAGCAGAAGCCAGGTGGAAAGAGATTGAAAATGGAGGCAATTGCCTTTGAAACTAGTCTCTCATTAATATAAAAAGGTAAGTGACGAGTATCAATAAACCAACTACAAATAGTTTTTGCGATTAATAATACCTTACAATTCCTTTCTTGGAAGTGTTGAAAACAGTGTTGTTATAATAAATTAAATTTAAAGGGAGGCGATTAATGACACTGAGTGTTGTAGATGTTGTTTAGTGTCATTAATCGACTCCCTTTAAATTTAATAATAATACCTTGTTTTCTATTCGACTCAAAATTGTATTAATACCTTGTTTGTTCAGCTTTTCAAAATGGTTTCTGCTCATCTCTTGTGTATCTCTTGGGATGACTCAATATTTACCTTCTTATGATGAGTTCTTTCTGGAAAAAGCTTGTCCAAGTCACTTCCAAACTTTTCTACAGCTTCTGAATGGTTTGCCATGACTGTCCCATAAGTGTAGACAGTTCTTTTCGGAATGGAGTCAAATGTCGGACTGTGAAACTCCCGAGCTCTGAAACGCTCCTCCCTCCTCAGCTGGATATCAAATGTTTGGGCCAATGCAAAGTAAGCATAGTCTATTGCAGCATAGGTGAGAAGGAATGGCATAGTGACCACTGGAGCAAGCGTGTTGATCTCCCCCACCATGATGAAGGTGAGTGTTACTGCAGCAGCAACTGCCATGGAGTATAGAGGAACCTTGTTCGGACCTCGCTGAAACAATAATAAACAATAATAATATAATGAACTAAGACATAATTCTAATAAAACAATTTGTAGTTTTATTAATTTTTAGATGAGCCGTATTTATTACACATCTGCTTCACTTTCGTACCTATTTTGAGGACATGTTTCGCAAATCATCGTTTGCATCTTCTGCTCTTATGTGACTAAAGCTTGATCCAGTGGTGTGGTGGGTGTGGGTAATTCTGGAGTTGCTGCTGCCATCTGTTGATTTAGTGATGAACTTAAATGTGGGATTCTCTTCTGGCGGGATTTCAAAGTTCATTAGTTGGTTTTTATGTTTTTCTATGTATATTCTCTCCCATATGACGTGTTCACTATGTTTTTGTACGTATTTTAGTAATTCTGTGCTATCTTCTATTTCATGATTCTCAGACCAGAAATGAGCTGCTATTGCAGACTTATCAATATTTTTGTATCTTAAGTGCCTGAAGTGTTCTTTCTTTCTAGTGCCTATGTTTCTTTTTGTCCTCCCTATATAATATTTTCACAGTCTTTACACTTAATCTAGTCAATGCCTGACTTTTCCTCTGGTTTTATCTTGCCAGTATTATTACTGTGAAGTAGGTTTTTAATGTTGTAATTGTTTTTTGGTGCCAATGTTATATTGTATTTCTTGAATATTTTTTGGAACTTTTTGTGGCCCAGGGGTGGTAAGTAAATTTAGCAAATCTAATTTCTTGTTTTATTGGTGTCAGACCTGTGAATTGTTTTAATCTCTTTTGAAGTTTGAATGATTTTAGTTTTTTATCTACAAGGTTTTTTCCATATCCATTTTTAATTGCTGTGTTTAAGATTTGATGGTATTCGTTTTGATATTCTTGCTGGCTGAGGGGTAGATTTACTAATCTGTGTGTGAGACTGTTGATGGTGGCATGTTTGTGTGGAATTGGGTTGAAACTATTTGCTTTGATGTAATTATCTGTGTGTGTTGCTTTTCTATGGATACCAAATTCTAGTTTTTCATTGCTTTTTGTGATTTTAAGGTCCAAAAAAGGTAGAGTACAGTCCTCTTCAGTTTCCACTGTGAATTGTATGCTGGGTTCTTGCAGGTTGAGTAGTTTCAAAGCATCATCTACTTATATCGAGATTTAACTGTATTGGAACACCAAAGTGAAGCGAAAAATTATTAAATTTTAGATGAGTCGTATTTTTTACACATCTGCTTCACTTTTGTACCTATTTTGGGGACATGTTTCGCAAATCATCGTTTGCATCTACGGCTCTATTGTGACTGAAGCTTGATCCAGCGGTGTGGGTAATTCTGAGGTTGCTGCTGCCATCTGTTGATTTAGTGATGAACTTAAATGTGGGATTCTCTTCTGGTTGGATTTCAAAGTTCGTTAGTTGGTTTTTATGTTTTTCTATGTATATCCTCTCCCATATGACGAGTTCACTATGTTTTTGTACGTATTTTAGTAATTCTGTGCTATCTTCAATTTCATGATTTTCAGACCAGAAATGAACTGCTATTGCAGACTTATCAATATTTTTGTATCTTAAGTGCCTGAAGTGTTCTTTCTTTCTAGTGCCTATGTTTCTTTTTGTCCTCCCTATGTAAATTTTTTCACAGTCTTTACACTTAATCTTGTAAATGCCTGACTTTTCCTCTGGTTGGAAACCATGGACAAAAATATAATTAGGAAAGAATCAGCTCCTATATTGGAAAACTTAATAAATAAAAAGCCAAAAAAAAAAACATTTGAAACAAATTCAGATAGTTAAATCTTTAAGGAAAAAGGATGTAATCTTCTCAAGGGAACAAAATAGTAATCTTAGATACAGCTACATACAAAGAAAAAATGTTAGAGTTACTACAACAAAAAGAATTCCAGGAAATAGATTCTAATCCACTCAACCGATGCATAAAAGATGTACAAAAAACCATCATTAATAGTAAAATTTTAACAACTACAGAACAAAAAACTATCAAACCGGACAACCCTACCCTTGCAAGACTATATGGTTTGCCTAAAATACACAAACCCAACATACCCATGAGACCCATTGTAAATAATATAAACACCCCTACTTACCTTCTGGCAAAATGGCTATCCAAAAAATTTCAGTCCTTTCCACAATTCCATACTCTGAGTATAAAAAACTCTTTAGACCTGGTAGAAAAAATTCAAAATCTTAAACTAAAACCTCATGACACTTTAGTATCCTTTGATGTCCGCTCCCTCTTCCCTAGCATTCCATTAGACAAACTTTTGATTCAACTGAAAAAATGGCTAAACTCTATAAACCTAGATGACAATGCAATAGAAGAATATTTGGCAATGACCGAATTATGTATACATCAAAATTATTTTGTCTTCGATGGAAAACATTATAAACAAATTTCAGGACTAGCTATAGGAAGCCCACTATCACCATTTTTGGCCAATCTATACATGAGCTTTTTCGAAACACATATAACTAAAGCCTTCCCTCATATGTTTAAAACATGGTACAGATACGTAGACGACATCTTTGCAATAGTGCCCTACAAACAAGTAGATGATGATTATTAAATTTTAGATGAGTCGTATTTTTTACACAGCTGCTTCACTATCGTACCTATTTTGAGGACATGTTTCGCAAATCATCGTTTGCATCTACGGCTCTATTGCGACTGAAGCTTGATCCAGCGGTGTGGGTAATTCTGGGGTTGCTGCTGCCATCTATACATGGTTTTAGGCCTTGGTTAAGCACATCTATTTCTTCAGTGTTAAAATTTTGCTCTGAGAGATTAATTACATTGTCTAGGGATGTGTTCTTTGCTGAAATTTTTTTTTGTTTTGGTTGCCAATGATTATGGTTATGCTTTAGTTTCTTCTTTTGACAATAAACTTTCTCTTTGACTTTATAATTTATATGTTCAAATGACTTGGTTTCTAAATGGCCCCATGCTGTGTTTCCTAGTAATTTTACCAGTTTCAAATGTAGGTTGTACAATGAGAGGTCTATATTAGTTTTCTGTAGTGATTTGCTTTTTCGGATTTTAACACGGCTTTTTCAGCAGCTAGTTGTTCTCTACTGTTGTGGTTAAATTTTACTATTTTTCTTACAAATTTCGGAGAAATGTTTTGTTTTAGGCAATTGTTGATAATTTTTATGTCTGCTGTTATTAACCTTCTTTTTGTCTTTAGTTTCAAATATTGTTTTATTTCTTTCTTGTTGCCGAAATGTTCGTTGAAATTTTCAAATGTGAACTTTCTTACCTCCATGTTGTCCGGTTTTTAAAAAATAGCAATAACACTAATAAGCAAATTGATTAATGATGAAGCTAATTAAAAAATTATTTCTCTACAAATAGTTTTTGCGATTATTTTGACGTCACTGTTACTAAATTCCTCCAAACACATATATACATTAAATTTATTGGGAGTCGATTAATGACACTAAACAACACTTACTTTTAAATTTTCCCAGAACTAGTTTCAGAGGCCTTCCCTCTATAATCAGCCGGACATCGACTGGTTCCCCTTGGTGTAGCTGGCAATATTTTGTCATCAGTCTCCTCTGGTGGCAGTTCGAGGAACTTGCTGAACAAATCTTTCTGGGGGATGTCGAAATTGAATACTTTGTTCCTATTTTTTGAAATAAAGATTTGTTCCCATGTGGACAGTTCTTCTTTTCCTGTTGTATGTTTTAGTAATTTTGGTTCTGGATTTATGTTGTGGTTTTTTTCCCAAAAATACGTGGCAACTGCTGATTTTTCTAATTGTTTGTATTTTATGTTCCTAAAGTGTTCCTTTGCTCTTGTTTCTAAATTTCTTTTGGTTTTTCCAATATAAATTTGATTACAGTCACAGCATTCCATTTGATATATCCCAGATTTTTTGTTAGATGGAATGGCATCTTTGATGTTTGAGCAAATTAGGTTTTTTAAGGAGTAATGGTTCACTGGTGCTAGTTGAATGTTTTGTTTTTTGAAGACTTTTTTGAATTTATCAAAGGCCCATGAATGGTAAGTGAATTTTTTGAAGATCATTTTAGTTTCTGTAGCTGAGAGGGTTGTGGTTTCCTTTAGTAGTTTCTTCTTTTTTGCTAAGTTCACTTTTTTGTCTACTAGTGATTTGGGAAAGCCATTTTTCTGTGCTATCTCAATAATTTTGTTGTATTCTATTTTGTATTCTTCTGCTGTGAGAGGGATGTTGACCAGTCTGTGTGCTAAACTATTAAAGATTGCCTGTTTGTGGGATCTTGGGTTGTAGCCATTAGCTGTTATGTAGTTGTCTGTCTGTGTTGGTTTTCTGTAAATGCCAAAGTTTATTCTATTTTTATTTCTGATTATTTTTAGATCTAAAAATGGTAAATACTTGTCTTTTTCAACTTCTACAGTGAAATTGATGCTTTTTTTCTTGAATATTTAAAAGTTTTAGTGCATCACTGATGTGTTTCTTTGGCACTATGGCAAATATGTCATCTACATATCTTTGTCAGAGTTTGAACATCCATGGGAAACCTTTAGTGATCCTTATTACTAGTGCACTCATGTACAGATCGGCCAGGAAGGGTAATAAGGGGTTGCCCATTGCTAAACCAAAAGTTTGATGGAAAAATTTTGTTTGAAACTGGAAGAAATTCTGTTCTATGCATAATTTGGTAAGTTCGATGTAATCTGAAATTTCAAGTGATGACATTCCAAGTGATTTGAGCCATTTTTCTATCAACGTTGGGAGTTGTTTAACTGGTATGCTGGGAAACAGTGATTTAACGTCAAATGAGACTAGAGTGTCCTCTTCATTTAGTTCAGTATCCTTAATGTGTTCTATAAGTCCATAGGTGTTTTTGATGCTTAGGCTATCAAATTTTGGAAAGGAGTTGAATTTGTTTATTAGCCACTTTGCAAGTTTGTATGTTGGTGAATTTATACTGCTAACTATAGGTCTCATTGTTATGGATGGTTTGTGTATTTTGGGTAAGCCATAGAGTCTAGGTAAGTTTGGGTTATCTGGTTTAACTGTATATTTGTTTGATATTACACTTGATTTTGCTATTATCTTTTTCAAATGATTGTATGCAAGTTGTTAATGGATTTTTGTTAATGGTTTCATATACACTGTTAGTTAGCATTTCTTTCATTTTTTCAAGGTAACCAGATTTATCCATTATGACTATGTGTATCCATGACCTTTGTCTGCCTTGGTGTATATGACGTTTTTTTGTTTCAAAGAATGGATAATATTTTGTTTGCTCTTCTGAACGGATCTGGTTTTTATTTCTTCCAAAATATTTTCACATTGGCACATTTTAATACGGAAGATACGAATGTGTATTTTTTAAGCATTTAACAAATTTAGATGTTTTGTGCTGTTTATTGTGTACCCCTTCCCGGCTCATGTGGGGTTTAAAAGGCCATCTTGAAGTGGTTAAAATATTTTGGTGTTGTTCATGTATTCTTATTTTTTTCCGTCATTCTCTAGATAACCGGGATTATCGTTAAGTCGGATAGACCCCGGTGCCTGTTGATCTGGGTATACAAGGTTCTACTGTTAGATAGGGTCAACATGAAAAATTCAATGCCATGGCTGGAATTTGAACCACGGATCTCCTGGCTTCCGTCCAGTCGCTCTAACCCATTAGAGACTGGTTAGAGCGACTGGATGGAAAACAGGAGATTCCTGGTTCAAATCCCGGCCATGGCATTAAATTTTTCATGTTAACCCTATCAAAAACCTTAGCCTATATACGGCTAGTGTGAAGAAATGATTAATTTCCATCAATTAACTAAAATAAGGCTCTAATGTATTTGACAGTTTGGGAAAAAATATTTATTTTTCAAACTACGAATTGCATAATAAAATTTGAAATACTGCTAATTCATTGTCAATAAATCTGTTTTACATTCAGTGGTTAGCAATAAAACAAAAAATTATTTCTCAGATACTGGCAATAGCAATAACACTAATAAGCAAATTGATTAATGATGAAGCTAATCAAAAAATTATTTCTCAGATACTAGCAGTAGCAATAACACTAATAAGCAAATTGATTAATAATGAAACTAATGCTGCTATAAATATATTAATATCAAAGATAAGTTTAGTAACTAAGTAATATAATTGAAGCAAACATGTATTTCTTTCGTGTGCAAAGAAATTTTTTCCTTGCCACTTTTCCTTCAAAAATATGAAGGAAAAATGCAAAATAAAGAATACGTAATACTTGGGTTATCCTGCACTTAGACGACTATCATCTGCTATGGTAAGCGATGACATTATCTTCTTAGCAGGCTGTTGCCAACTGTGGAGCTTTGAAATATGCTGAGACAGCAAAATGTTGTCAACCCAGATTATTCTTTTTCTTGTTAATTCCTGTTCCATTTATTATATTATCATTATTATTATACAGGACGAAGAAAATGTATGGAATTTTGGGTATAAGTTTAAAATATAATAATAAAGTGCCAAATCTTTTTATTGGATATATTAAATTGCATTTACAATGTTTTTATTTTAGAAAAACATTGTTTCAACACTTAATTTATTTGGGACTAATAGGATATCTCAAATTTATAACATAATCCATTTCAAATTTTTAATTTCACTCCCTTCACCCCTTTAGGAGTCCACTGAGGCACTGCCTTTTACCCTGTCTTGACAGTCAGCACCTCAAAACAGTTCATAGTTAACTTTATTGATCCATTTAAACGTTATGGTAAAATTTTCAAATGTTTTGTTCACAAGGTAACTCCTCTTAGTATCGCTAGTTTGGTTATGCAATGTTGGTAGCTTCAGTACATGCATGTTTTCACTGTTAGCAACAATCCAGCTACCGAGACCATGGCCACCTTTATCGTAGTAGATGGCCATTTAAGTGCAGGATAACTGAATACATGAATATCAAAGTGAGAATTGTCAAAGACAAAGTTATTACATTATAGTTGCAAAATACTATTGCTCCATAATTTGGCTACCTGCCTGTGGCTCTGCGCATTTTATCTCTTACCATGTGGCCGACATTTCCTGTACTTCTTTTTCCAAGTCTACAATATGTGGAAACACTACTGTAGGTGCACTGAGGGTCAGAGCAAACTGTGGTGGGGGGGAATCCGAGTCATCGAAAGAAAGGCTGAAAATAATTTGAGTAATGGGATACAGATAGTGCACAATTTTTGGATGGTTTTGTGCAGTTACATTTAGCAGGGCATTTAACAATTTTAAACTAATGCTTTAGAAATTTAGGTAACTTACTGTCCATCTCCACTCCATATTGCCAAGCATCTGTCTCCAATTTTCCAGTACCTTTTAGTGCATGGTTCTTCAACTTTGGGTTGTTCTGCAGCTAATAGTTTTTCTGTAACTTCATCCACATCCACACTTGAACTGGCTGCGCCTTCAGCTTCTTGTAGTTCAAGAAGCTGTGTTTTAATCAGATCTCGAGTAAGTTCTATAACTTCTTCAAGATCCACTTTCAGTTTCAAAACTTCTTCATTTGCGGGGTCCGTTGTAAGCGCAGCTTCCACCTATAAACAATACAGAACGCAAAACTGTAGGTCTTAAACAGGACTTTCTTCATATTTTATTATAGGAACAGTCACTTACCTGTTGCAGCTGCAACTTGTAATTCTGCAAATTTCCTTGCAAGTCTTCCGCCATTTTCAAAGAGAATTAAAGTAATCAAATAATTCAATTGCTTTTATTCACCAAACAGTAAGGGTCCTATATTTGTCTTGAGCATTTTAGAAAACGGACCACTAAATAGAACTTTTAAACACGAGCACTTTAGAAAAGGCGCCAACACTAAGAACTTATTAGCACCTCTTCCAGTTATAGCAATATACAGAGATGAAACATATGAATTAACAACAGTGATGCCGATTACCCTTTGAATTTTGTGCTAACTATGGAATTACTCGTTGAAACCTTTGGTACACTTAGACTGACAGACCTACCAACACCATTATAAAAAGTACAGAACATCGTTTCAGATTTCATTTGTTATCCGCATGCAGACTAGCCAACATACCTGTAATAGATGAAAACAACAGTGTTTATGCCGGCAAGTATTGTTCATTTCTATGTTGAGAATTTACTGAGTTGTTATTATTACCAGTGTTATTATTATTATAAATGATATTGTTAACATAGCTGTTCTCAGTTGTTCCGTAATTTAAACAGCGAATGAACAAACGACTATATACGTTTTTGAAAAAAGTGCCTAAATGTTTATTTGTTGGTGTGGCATTACTGTGTTTAACTGTAAAAGTGCTGTAAAATTACAAATGTCATTGAGAAGCACAAGCATTTGATATAAAGGAAGTCAATATTTTAAGAGCCATGTCGGTAAGTATTTGTTTAAAACCAGTTAAACTGAAAGTGAGGATATATATGAAGGAAATACGAAGTGCAATGACCTTTTATTAATGGCATGTCAGATCAAGATGCTCAAGTATTATTAGTGCCTGGGTATAATAGTAAGCAGACTGATAGGAAAAGTAAAATTACGGTAATTAGTGATGGGTATATCAATAACCATACCAAGTACCTGGCTCGTTTTAGGAATGAAGAAACAAGATACAATACAGTACATTTAAATTTAAGTTGAAAAAACGAAGTATGGGCTATGTGTATGCCAAGACTTTAGTAAATTACACATTTTATGAATTTCTCAATATGTGCTATTATCATGTGAGGCCACTTTTCTTAACAAAACAATAAATTAATCACAGGTACGGACACCAAATTAAATAAAGAATTTGAGTAATGGAGAACTTGGGCCGCTAACTCTGTGCTGCCATTTAGCTAGTTTTACACTCAAACGGAACAAGTGTAAGAACCAGGGGTTTTGTTTGAGGTACTATCGTAAAGAAAAAGTGACTTCTACCGTACGGTTCATCTTTTATCATTTTGTTCTCGCTTTCCATGCCCTTTTTATACACGTCTTAATTACACCTGCACTATTTTACAGCCAGCTTAATTCTAATAGACTCGTTCCGACAGACTCCAACTATGTAATCCAGCATGCTAATCATATGCTGTGAAAGTTTGATGTCAAACTGCTCATTAAATAATGTGCATGACAAGAACTACAGAACAGTTGCATTTTACCTCCAACGTAAATTTTCACATCCCTTCTTGTATTCATGAAATTTCAGGTCATCAAATGGTAGTGATCCTTCCTTTTTGCTTTGAAGAGAAGTTTCTCAAATCCTCGATTTACCCTGTGTTTGCTAACCATCAAATTAATAACTTCATACATCACAGGTTAAAGTGCAGCATCTGCTAGACAAAACATCAAACTATATCACAGATGAGACTTGGCAGTTGCTTTATATTGAAGTTGGGCATCTTGGAAGGACATGGCATCAGTTCCTGCAAATAGATGTGTAGTTACAGCTACAAAATTCATTGAAACTGTGCCAATTAAAAAAAAATTGCGATCGTTCTTGGTGTATTGTCAAATTCTTGGAGCTGTACAAACTGTGGTGCATCTCTGAAAGCAGTTTTGAACACAATACTTGTCAGCTGCAGGAAGAAGGTTAACATTAGCAGAAACAAGATAGAGCAGTGCTATTTCAAAGCCTCTGTTGATAACACCTACTTCCACCTTGTACATCTTAACACTAGAAATTACATTTGTAGTCTCCCCCCCCCCATCATAGTATTTGTATTGTACTTTGTTCCTTCAATCCTAGATTGAGCCAGGCTCAGGAATATAGAACATATACAACTGTATAATTACTTAATAATTGTAATTTCACACTTTTTATTTCTTCTCTTTCCCTATTTTTTGCATGACCTAAGCACAAATTACAATAGAGGAAAGGTAAAACTGGGGGATGAAAAAGCTATATTATAGTACTCTATGTTGTAAATAATATGCATGAGCAAGAACTTTCTCAATCCTTTTTTAAATCTTAAATAATCTTTGTTCAATAATTTCAAGTCTAAAGGAATATTATTATATGCTTGTATGGCAGAGTAGCAGGGACATTTTTGATAAATAAGTTAGCACAAAAGTGAATCGAGAAGATATTGACACACTTCTTCACTCACACTGTATTTTCACAGAACATATCTCAAGAGCTTTTGCTCTTATCAGCTGGTACTCGACTCCAAAAAGCAAAAGCTCTTGAAACATGTCGTGTGAAAAAACAGTGTGAGTGAAGCAGTGTGCCATTATCTTCTCAATTCACTTTTGTGCTAAATTGTGCTTCACTGTCTCTATGCTTCTTTTAAGTTTATACTTTGAAATAAAAAGTTACTTGGCCTGTGCAAGTGATTTGTGTGTCAAGTATTATGGCTGTGTCCCAGAGAATTGAATTTAAAGATGTTATATTTACCAACCACAAAAGACATAAGTGAGTGTCAAAATACCCATATTCTTGAATAATAGCCTGCATGGCTGATGAGTTCCAACATCACTTGCAATTCATAGTGCTCTTTTGTAAGATGAAAATCCTTTTACTCTCTCCTGAATTACCTCAGAAAATATACCATAGCTTGTGATGGAATGAAATTAAACAAAGTATAACAGTCTCAAAGCATTTTGACATAGTTAACTTAAACCAAAACAAGCTAAACTGAGGTTAAGAAATAAGTTAAGCATATGCTTGCTCCTTCTCATTTCTTCAATTTATAATCCTAGAAACGTGCAACCTACTTTATTGTAATGTTGCGATAAGTAATATTCAGTTCTGAAGTAGGTTTATTACTTCTAAATTAATATATGATGTTTCATGATAATTTAGAATTAATTTGTTGGGTTTGAATCAACTGTTCAACTCCTTTAATTCAGCAGCTATGTTTGAGTTCTGATGACTTCTCCTGCACAAGTACCTATACAAGAAAAAGTATCACTTTGGAACGTTCAGTGAGATGGAAAGCTAAACCATTTATGAAAACAAGAGACAGTCATAGGCCTAATATTGATTCCTGAAGGACTTCCAAGCTTGATTGCACCTGGATATCTCTCTTTAGATTAACATCCTCCAGTGTAAGTCATATTGGGCGATGAATTAAATGGTTGAAATGGTTTGTCATTTGAGTTTGTCCAGGTCATAAAAGTGTAATTTCTGTAGCATCAGAACTTGCATAATATTATCAAAGGGCTTGTCCACATAACAGAAAATAACTAGAATGAACTTTTTACTCATGGGACATTTCATAAATAATGCATATTAATTTTTTTATTTTTATATATTTTTTTTCAATATCTCTTTACAGTCCTTATAGTCATCCTGGTTTGCTATGGCTGCATTCCAACATTTGGGAAGCTTTATTTTCCATCCAGGACACCACTTATGTTTATTTGTTGAATAGTTCATGTAACAGTGGCAGAAAGTTCTTGCAAAGAAGGATAATGATGTCCATGCATAATTTCTTTCAACTGTGGAAACAAATCAAAGTCTGGTGTACTCATGTCCAGGCCTCAGTATTCACACTGTTTTTGGGCTACAACTTTGCCGATATACAGATGAGCGCTGTCATGGAGAATGAGTGACCCAGCCTCAAGCACTTGGGGTTGGGTTCTGCATGAAGTTATGATAATACACTGCTGTGACCTTGTTTCACATGGACTCTTATGATAATTCCTTGATCATAAGCAAAAATCAGTTGTTGAGCTTTGAGTGCATCAACATTTTTTTTGGACGTGGAGAATCTGAAGCTTTCCATGCATTGGACTGTGATTTCAACTACGGTTCAATAAATCAGTAATGACAATTTAACACAAAACCCTTGACTTTCATGGTCAAATCATTATTTGAGCAAGGTAGCAATGTCTAGGCATTTCTATTTCTCTTCAGTAATAAAACAGTGTGAGACCCATCTCAGCTTCTTCAAATCATGTGTTAGAATACGGAATACTAATGTTGGGGGAATTCCTGTGGCTTCAGAGAGTTCCTCAGAGGTTGCATGGCAATCTTTTTCAAGAGCATCTGCCTCAAGTTTCACACTTCATTCATCTGTTGATGTTTTTTGCCTTCCAAATCATGAATTATTGTCTATGCTCATATGACCACCACAAAAACGATTAACCCAACTTGAAACTGTACTTCAGTCCATTGTAAACTCACCACAAACTTCACATAATGCACTGTAGATTTTTTTTTTCTGGTTTTTGCCATGTAAAGTTTCGATCTTGGTGTACAACCTCTGGTCTTCAACAGTCACAGTATCCGAGACCCCTGCAGTGTCTATTTCTACTTCTCACAAATTTTATGTTAGAGAAGAGAGCGAAAAAACTGAAATACATACTTCTTTCTCGAGCTCCCAACTCCATTTGATGTAATTTTCATTATTGTTGAATCATCCAGTCTGCAGTAATACCAACCTGAGCACTATTTATGAAATGCCCTTCATATTTAGAAAATAGCTGGGATTACCAGTTGGTGATCTGTATGTGGTTAATGTATTAAAAAAAAAACTTATTTATGTTTAATTGAGTGACAGCACTCTAGATCTTGCTCTTTACACTACATTTTGATATCCCTGTTTCTGCAGCTTTTTTTTATAAAGGTACTTACGCTACTAACTTGAAATTGAGTATTTATTAATACCTTCTTAACTACTGTGGTTCTCAGCGTAAAAGAATGCTTAATTTTGTTAAGAGGCCTCTGTATCAAGTTTAAGGTTCTTCTACATACCATAAATCTACAACATGGGACCACCGGCTTTACTTCCCTTCTGCAGGAAGCCATTCTAAGGATTTTTATGTCCTAAAAAAATCCATCACTCACCACCAGGGTTGAACCCACGACCTCGGGAACCAGAGATTAGCATATTAACACTTGATCACAGAGTACGACACATCACTACCATGCGTAATAATCCTGCAGAAATAAATATAGACTAAAGTCATGTATATTTTACACATGTAAGTTCTGCCTCTGACAGGTGGTGCACTTATATTTTGATGAAATAAGTGAATGTTGGTTGAGGTAGGGACGTGGTAAACCCATCGGTCAGTGGGAAACCATTGTAATCAACCACCCAAGGACTGATGGGAAAATTATCCACACACAGGTTAGTAGGAAATGCCTAATCACAACCTGAGGACCAGGGGTGTAAGATCAGTTTTAGATCTTGGAGGTACTCCATTGTGGAGTAAGTAGTACCCAGAAAATACTAAGTTACAAGTAGTGAGCAGACCACATGCCAGAAAACTAATCCGTACTTACTGATTGCCCAGGACAAGAAGGCAAGCTAGAAGAATGTGCAACATAATTACTTTTGCTGTCTCCTTGGGGTGTATGCTCGCTTCCAAGAATGACAAGGTTGGAAGACTCGTTTAAAATACACAAGTGTTCTCATAGCTCACCTATACATAATACCTATCATTGTAACAAACATTAGATCTTGCAGCATGGGTGACTCATGTGCACTCTTTCACTCATTTCCTAGTAAACAGATCCGCTACCAGAGCAGATCAACAGTTCAAGCTCCTCTACCCTTCATACCCCTCTAACCTTCTTGTTATGGGAATTCAGTAGGTGGTAAGGCAAAACCTGGCACCAGAAAACAAGGTCCTGTTGACTAAGGGATGGAACCCGGTCAGAAGAGTTCCTGGTCCTCTAGGTTGGGGGTTGGAGTGGGACTGACAACCTTACTCCTGAAAAATTGACTGCTGAGTAGCTGAAACAAAATAAAGGCAGACAGATGAAAATATGGCGACCTGAAGCATGGAAAAAGGGTAGTGTTTAAGGATATGCACATGAAATGTTCAGATTTGTATAAATCTAGAACCCTAAAATTATTAGTAGACCAACTAACCAAGTATAAAGCCGATATTACAGTGATACAAGAAATTTGATGGATGGAAACAGGAGTAATTAATAAGAAAGATTACACAATATATTATATTTGAGGCATAAAGCACGAGTTTGGCAGCGGGTTCATAGTAAGAATTGCAAACACCCCATAATTGGATTCACACCAGTTAATGAAAGAATTAAATACCTGCGTTTGAAAGGAACATTTTTTAATGTAAGTATTATAGAAATACGTCCTGTGCTGTGGCACAGTGGGCTTATGATAAGATAAGATGCTTTGTCACATATGCTTACAAATAGTGAGTAAAAACTCAGTAAACAGGTGACTCGTCAACAGTAGAAAATTTAAAATGATAATAATGACACAAAATAACAATAACACTAATAATATAAATACTAATAATACAAATAATATAATTACTGATAATATCAATACAACTATATACAAATATTGTTATAATTATGACATGCCCTTGGAATAATATTGTCAGAATATTAGAATTACAAAATGACAAAAAATTTCATTATAATTCAATTTTATCATCCATATATTCAATAATCGAGTAGTAGGCTTTGTCCATTAGTAGGTTATTTATTGCTTTATTAAAGCATTTGAGGTTTTTCATTTCACGGATTCTTACAGGTAATTTATTATATATTTTTATTCCTGCATATTGTGGGCTTTTTTCATACAGTGCTAATCTGTGCGTGGGTGGTTTTAGATTATTTTTATTTCTCGTTCCATGATTATGTTGCATTTGTGAATTATAAATTGTATCAAAATTTGAATGGATGTATTTATTTCATACAGGTATTGGGATGGTAAGGTTAATATCTTCAGGTTTTTGAACAGGTTTCTGCATGAAACTTTTGGTCTTGATTGAGTCATTATGCGAATTATCTTTTTTTGACTTTTAAAGATCGTTTCCCATCCCATAGAGTTCCCCCATAGTATTATTCCGTATGTCATCAAAGAGTGGAAGTAACTGAAGTACACTATTTTTCTTGTTTCGAGGTTTGTTAATTTAGTTATTCAGCTCATATTGAAGGATGCACTGTTTAATCCTTTGGACAGATAATGGATGTGATCATCCCATTTTAATTGTTGATTTGAAAAAAATACCCAAAATTTTTGAGTTTTCTGTAGGATTTATAGCATCAGTTGTGATAAACCTCTCAGAATTCTTTCCTTGAGTGCTGAACTGCATAACTGATGTTTTGAAGGTGTTAAGTTTGAGGCCATTACTCGTGAACCACTTCTGTAAGCGAGTTATAGTATCGCTTAAATTGGTTTTTAACTCCTCTAGGTTGTGCCCATTGAGTAAAATGGAGGTGTCATCAGCAAACATAATTGTTTTCCCCTTTATGGAGTTAGGTAAGTCATTTGCGTAAATTATATACAGTAGGGGTCCCAAGACACTTCCTTGTGGGACTCCTGTTTTTATTTGTTCCCAATTTGATTCAACAGGTCCCTTTAGATTATTAATGACTGTTTTCTGTTTACGACAATTAAGATAATTTTGAAACCAATTTAAAGCAACGCCCCTTATGCCATAGAATTCTAACTTTTTTAATAACATATCATGTCAGACGCAATCAAAAGCTTTAGAATTATCACATATCAGAACTGCTGTTTGTTGTTTCTTATCTATCATTTTAGAAGCATCATTTACCAAGGTAGTTAGGGCTGATATTGTTGAGTGCTTTTCCCGGAATCCATGATGTGAGTTACTTAACTTGGTGAATTGTTCAAAATAAGACATGAGTTGTGCATGCACAATCTTTTCAAGTATGGTGGAGAAAGTTGGAAGGATAGAGATAGGTCGAAAAATTTTAAATTCGGCTGGAGTGTTATTCCCTGCCACAGAATGTGCCCAGGTCCGATACCACCCTTGGGCGGTGCAAATTTTAAGTCCCGGGTATAGGACCGGTGCCCAATCAACATCATGAGCTACGATAGCTACTGAGTCTTGGTTAACAAAGCCAACTTTCCAATTGAGGTTGCCATGGTGCTGACTACATCTCCTCCCTGTATCGGTTGGATGATTGCCCATACCTGCCTTGTGTATGTGGTCATGAGGCTGGCAGTGGGGTTGGTAGGTTCAGGCTCGACACAGGCTGTTTGTTTTGTAAATAATAATAATAGATATACATGTACCAACTGAAGAAAAGTCAGAAAAAAAACAAAAGATGCTTTCTATAACACTTTGAAAAGGATCTTCAATGCTTGCCCTGGTAATGATGTTATGACCATAATTGGCGATACGGCCGCGCCATGGCTCAGTGGTTAGACCGCTTGGCTCTCACCAAGGCGGCCCGGGTTCGATCCCAGGCGACCGCAAAGTGAGATCTGTGGTGGACAACATGGCGCTGGGGCGGGTTTTCTCCAGGATCTCCAGTTTCCCCCGCCATCTCATTCCACCGGTGCTCCATCTTCATCTCATGTATCATCAGTGTCATTGTCTGCGGTGCCGTATGTAGTAAAAGCGGGCGTTAAACACTACACATATAATTGGTGATATGAATGCCCAAGTAGGGAAATAAAATACCTATAGGCCCATAAGAGGTAAATACAGCTTACATGACGACAGTAATAATTGACTTTGCAGCCTCATGAGGAATGGTTGTTGGAAGCACAATGTTCAGCCACAACGATGTACGCTGTGTTAATTTTTAGCTGTGATTTTACCGTAAAAAACTTGGCATCAAGAGTAGCATCGCTGATGGAGCGAGTTTATATATGATTCCCCTAGTGGCTTGCAATCATATTTGATGTGCTGACAGCAGCTGTGAGGCCTCCCTCTACCAGCAGGTAAATATAATATTTGAGAGGTGGGTCCTACCCACATATTATAATGGTGCATAATTTCGCCTGGTGCATAGATACGATAACTGTTTTTAAAAACTATATACTACAATACATAGCACTGCAAAACTAATTATACAGCCATAAAAGTATACCATGAAGAATACAGGAAATGATAAGTCAATGAACACTTATTTCAGAATGAACATCTATTTTTCTGTTATAGTAGACATATATGCATATTGTAAACCTGTCAGATAAAATAGAAATATTTCATCTCAGAAACTATTTGTAGGTGGTTTGTTAAATATTTCAATTTGATCTCAATTCATTTCTATCACCCAAAGTTTCCTCACAGTGTAACTTCATTAAAAACCAGAAAATTAGCAGAACATGTTCTAGGAATGAAAAATAAATTAGTGTTACAATATGTACAAAGCTTTTATCCAAGTCTAAACAAAATATTTCTATTGCATATTATTTATCCATTTTCTGATATTTCCTTTCTTTCTTACCCTTAAACACTGTCTGTATTGCGAGAAGGTAAGCTTGAGGCCTTTCTGTCATAACATTATTTAATGCTTCTAGATTGGGACCAGTCACTTTATAGCATCCAGTGTCTCTCTTTTTGCGAGTAACTGATCCTGTATTTTGGAAATGTTTGATGCACCTATTGGTTTTTAAAGACATAAGGATAACAAAATTAATAGGCATTTTAATTAAGCATGAGATTGCCAAAACATTTATATTGTATACTGATAAAACGTAAGACGTTTATGTTGCAAACAAAAGTATGTCAATTTGACGGTACCTGGGCATTTGACAACATTAGGAATAAATGAATAAAAATGAACACCGTGTACATAAAGGCACTGGAAGTGCCCAGATGACCAGTCAATAAACCAAATTGACCATATCTTGTTAGATAAGTTGATGATAGATTGCCTTGAAACCATGCTGTAAAGAATTAAGCAGATTTATCGAGATTTAACCATTGGAACACCACAGTGAAGCGAAATAATTATTAATTTATAGATGAGTCGTATTTATTACACATCTGCTTCACTTACGTACCTATTTTGAGGACATGTTTAGCAAATCATCGTTTGCATCTTCGGCTCTTATGCGACTAAAGCTTGATCCAGTGGTGTGGGCAATTGTGGAGTTGCTGCTGCCATCTGTTGATTTAGTGATGAACTTAAATGTGGGATTCTCTTCTGGCGGGATTTCAAAGTTCATTAGTTGGATTTTATGTGTTTCTGTGTAAATTCTCTCCCATATGACGAGTTCACTATGTTTTTGTACTATTTTAGTAATCCAGTACTATCTTCAATTTCATGATTTTCAGACCAGAAATGAGCTGCTATTGCGGACTTATTAATATTTTTGTATCTTAAGTGTGTTAGAAAAAATTCAAAATCTTAAACTAAACCTTCATGACACTTTAGTATCCTTTGATGTCCTCTCCCTCTTCCCTAGCATTCCATTAGACAAACTTTTGATTCAACTGAAGAAATGGCCAAATTCTATTAACCTAGATGTCAATGCAATAGAAGAATATTTGACAATGACTGAAACATTTATACATCAAAATTATTTTGTTTTCGATGAAAAATATTATAAACAAATTTTAGGACTAGCTATGGGAAGCCCGCTATCACCATTTTTGGCCAATTTATACATGAGCTTTTTCGAAACACATATAACTAAGGCCCTCCCTCATATTTTTAAAACATGGTACAGATACGTAGACGCCATCTTTGCAATAGTGCCCTACAAACAAATAGTTGATGCTTTGAAACTACTCAACCTGCAAGAACCCAGCATACAATTCACAGTAGAAACTGAAGAGGACTGTACTCAACCTTTTTTGGACCTTAAAATCAAAAAAAGCAATGAAAAACTTGAATTTGGTATCCATAGAAAAGCAACACACACAGATAATTACATCAAAGCAAATAGTTTCAACTCAGTTCCACACAAACATGCCACCATCAACAGTCTCACACACAGATTAGTAAATCTATGCCTCAGGCAGCAAGAATATCAAAAAAAATACCATCAAATCTTAAAAACTGCAATTAAAAATGTATATGGAAAAAACCTGGTAGATACAAAACTAAAATCATTCAAACTTCAAAAGAGATTAAAATAGATCACAGCTCTCATACCAATAAAACAAGAAATTAGATTTGCTAAATTTACTTACCACCCCTGGGCCACAAAAAAGTCCCAAAAAATATTCAAGACATACAATATAACTTTGGCACCAAAAAACAATTACAACATTAAAAACCTACTTAACAGTAATCATACTGATAAAATAAAACCAGAGGAAAAGTCAGGCATTTACAAGATTAAGTGTAAAGATTGTGAAACAATTTACATAGGGAGGACAAAAAGAAACATAGGCACTAGAAAGAAAGAACACTTCAGGCACTTAAGATACAAAAATATTGATAAGCCCGCAATAGCAGCTCATTTTTGGTCTGAAAATCATGAAATTGAAGATTGCACCGGATTACTAAAGTATGTTCAAAAACATAGTGAACTCGTCATATGGGAGAGAATATACATAGAAAAACATAAAAACCAACTAATGATCTTTGAAATCCCACCAGAAGAGAATTCCACATTTAAGTTCATCACTAAATCAACAGATGGCACCAGCAACTCCAGAATTACCCACACCACTGGATCAAGCTTTAGTTGCATAAGAGCCGAAGATGAAAACGATTTGCGAAACATGTCCTTAAAATAGGCACGTAAGTGAAGCAGATTTGTAATAAATACGACTTATCTATAAATTAATAAGCAGATTTATACTTATTTAGGAACTACATCAGTCTACAACTCAAATATTTTCAAAGACTTTTACAAAAACAGAAGATAGAGTGATAAGCCTGTTTGTGTTTTTTTTTTTTTTTTGCCCTTTTTAAAGACTGGTCAAACTATACTGAGTTTCAAGTAATTTGGAAATTGTTTACTATTTAAAGATGTATTTATTAGATGTACCAGAGTGCTAATCAGTGCATTCCTACACTATTTTAAAATTTTACATGATATTCCATCACATCCTAATGAAGATTTACATTTTAATTCATTTTTTTTTCTGTTTCTTCTGTAGTTCTTCCAGTTATAAAGAATTTGTGCATACTGGTAGTTTGCATGCGATGTGTATCATATTTTGTTCTGCCATTGCTGTCTAATGGGAGTACCATCCATGCAGTGTATCCTATGGAGTGAATATTTACCAGGTGATAGAGCTATTAAGCAATTCCTCCATAGTACAAAAGTTTTGAGATACGCAAAAACTAAAGTGCATAAAATCACTGACTGTTGGAACATTTCAAAGTATTTACCGCCACACTATATGCACTTTCTTATTTTTTTAACCCTTTCACCGATATGGACGTCATATGGCGTCCAAGTTAAAATGCCCCAAATCGATATGGACATGTATAGAAGTCCTGCGCATACATGCATTTAATGCTTATTTAACTTATTTTAATCTTCCTATTTTACAATAAATTTAAATTAGTTCTATAAGGGGTGTAAACATACCCTGAAAGATTTCTTTTTGAATTGTACACCTCCAAACCTGGATAAACATCCAAGGGCACATCTGCAGATTCACACCAAATAATATTGCTTTCATTGTGAACTTCTGTTTTGCAACACACTAGGCATTTTCGAACTGGTTGCGACTTTTTTGATTGTAGGTGGTACCTTTTAGGAAAGTGTTTTCTCTCAAGTATGAGGTGAATTTCTTATCCCGTAGTATAAAGAAGCCTCGGAGTATTATAGTACTCAATTAGGTTACAAGCTATTTATACGCACAAGTACAGGTAGGTGAATGTCTTGTATGAATTTACTGCTCTGACAATTACTAAACAATTGTGCATGGTTACATCCAGTGGTCTAAAAGAACTTTTTTTACCATTTAACTGTTTTTCGTAAAGAGGGATTGCTAGTAATAGCTGATCCACATCACCCATATTTGACCCACCATTTCCCCAGACAATGGAGTAGCTAACATGCCATCTGTAGACCAGTACACGTCTAATGTAGGCTTACAAAATATAACATGTGTACTGTCCACTTCAGAATTCTCCTCTTAGCCCTAAATTGCCTTTAGAGGTCAGGGCTTCTTTCATCGTACTCACATATACCTACATTTGTTTCCGTGACAATAAGAGACACTAAGTCAGCTATAACTTTTTTTGTGTGAAAATGATGGTTGGATGTCAGAAGTTAGCTTACACCAGAAAATGTTTATTTGCCTATATGTCTATAAGTGTTAGTTATTTTGACCACTTCGCAGAGCTTCACCTAAAGGAAGCAGGTCATTCACTTCCTCACTGCTACCTATATCCTAAACACCTCCTTCATATTCACACAACAAATCTTCCAGATTTTCCACTGTAATATCAGAAGCCTGTACACATCATACCCAAGCTAATTTATTTGCTATATTACCGGGATAAGCCATGGTTAACATTGAAATTTAACAATTTCAAATGTGCCATTCATTTAGCTCTTGACAGCTATAAGAAATCATAGTGAACACAGAGATTATAAAGAACTAAAATACTGAGCAAAAACAGCTGCATAAGGCTACCAGAAACTTTGTAATAACAGATCTGTAACAACAGATGCTGACAGAGTTTCCTTTCCAGTGTGTGTGTGTGTCTGTGTGTGTCTGTGTGTGACGCAACATATACTCGTATGATTATCTCTTGGTATAGCATAAACTAAAAGCTAAAACCTTGAACCGGAGAAGCTGCTTACATAGCTATACATACATTCATTCGTATACACACAAAACAAAATGATTCCAATATTAGGCGCGTTCATTGCAAAGAATGGCTTTTGCTACAGTGAAACAAAGTAGTGAAATTTCAACCATTTATTAATGTAGTCTCTACTTTTGTTACTGTAGATGTATACTGCCTTTAATGGGTTTTAAACCAGTTTTTGTTTTGTTTAAATAACTTAATAAATACGGAAGATACGAAATTGTGTTTATAATGCATTTTTACAGCATTTAACAATTTAAATGTCTTCTGTTTATTGGGTATCCGTTTCCGGCCCCTGAAGGGTTTAAATGGCCATCGGCGAAGCAGTAAACCACTTTTGAAAGCACTCCTGCCACTAATTTTTAAGAATGTGTAAAATTCCCTTTCATATGCTGCAAAAGCTTTAGGGCTTAAAAGCCTCATTCCACACATACAGTTGTTCACTGTTGTGAACAAAAGGAAATCACGTGGAGCCAAATCTGGACTGTAAGGGGGATGAGTAATTAACTTCACCTCTGTGGACTCTAGAAACTCAATCATTGTATTGGCTTTGTGCACAGGGGGTCATGGTGGAGCAGCATTCCTCACAGTCCTTTTCTTGGCTGCAATTCACGAAACTGCTTAAAAATTTGGGTAAGCAAACTGTTCTGTACCAGGGCGCGGTAACTGTCCTTTGTTCCACAAGAGGGATGGTAGCCACGTGAGATTTTAGAAGAAAGTGGCCACCATTTTCTTCCCGACACTGTGCAGCTGCTTCACTTTCATTCAGGTGGAAGATCGTCATCTTAAAAGATACACACAGCCAACTGACGCTTAGTCTCAGGGACAGTCTGGAAAATAAAAGTTTCATCACCAGTGACAATGTTGGAAATGCACCGAGAATTGCCTCCACTGAATCTGGTCAGAATTTCTTTACAACTTTTATCACGGGTGCGCCTTTGCAGATCAGTTAAATTATAAGGCATCCAGTGGGATAACACCTTCCTGACAAAGATAGTTATGCAGTATTTTCAAAATTGTTGGTGATCCAATCTGCATACTTGCCTCAATTTCCTTAAGTGCCACACAATAGTTTTAGCGGATCATTCTTTCCATAGCAGCTACTTTTTCTTCAGTCACTGATGTAGACGGACAACCACCCCTAACCTCATCCTTTAATGAAGTTTGGCCTCTTTTAAACTTTTGAAACTGCCAAAAAAACTGTGTCACTGGATGGAGCAATGTCCCCAAAAGCTTGTAGTAAATGCTCAAGACTTTGGGTCTCATTTAAACCCATTTTAAAATCATACGAAATCATTTCACGAAAGTGCTGTCTTTCACCTCAATTCTGCCAAATAACCTACGCCACACTAAAGGTTGTTAACCTTGTGCTGTAGACTATGAAGGGGAAGAAAGAATGCAAACTGATACATGTTTACACTTGCAAAGAATGTGACTATCCAATGGTGCAATCCGTTTAAATTGATCAACCTTAGTTTACGTGTATCTCAAAACTTTTGAGTGACCCTTGTGTATGGGGAATGAGTATATAAGAATGACTTTAAGCCATCCTTGGATATTATATGTTTTATATTTTTATTAGGATAGCCTAATAGTTTTAAATAATAAGGAAGGTGATCATAAATTTTTATGGCAGAATAATAACTTCCTTCTCAGAACAGTTTCAAGTTCTTTGCTGGTCCAATGTATAATCACCTGCATGCCTCATACTATGCTCATGCACAGCAAGATTTATTATGAAGTTATCACAATTATCTGCAAGATAATTTCACAGGGAATATAATTATTCACCAGCAAGAGTAAGAATTTTTTGCTGTTCATTATTCCCTCCAGTGCAAATGATATCAGACAAAATGATGCTCTAAAAAACCCAGGGTCCAAGCTTAGCATTACTCAACATTCATCTTTTAGGATAAGGAAAAACATCCTGATAATTCACATTGACCAAGTTTCAAGCTTGGGAGCTCTTGAATGTGAGGCAGATATGCTATTACCACGTTACAGAGGCGGGCAGAGAAATTGTAGAATTTTTAGGTTCTAAATAATGGCTTACAGCCCGTCTCAGTAGAATAGATGGTAGCGTGTCTGCCTCACGTTCAAGAGGTCCCGAGTTTGGGTCTCAGTCAGGGCGAGTTATCTAGATAAGGTTTTTCCGATTCTGACAGGGAATGAAAGTAGGCAAAAGTGAAAAGCATTATACAAATGTAACTATTTGTAACAAAAAAACTTCACTTAGCTTAAGAAAAATGTCAATTTTTCTTCGTGAATTAGTTGAAGTTGAAATTGATTTCATGAGCCCTTGTTTGTGTCAGTCAAAATCACATTCATCATTAAGGAAGTTACTATGTTATTTTGTTTTTTCAGTATTACCTTGTTGACGACACAAACCAGGGTTCGTGAAATCGATTTCAACTTCAACTAATTTAACTAATAAGAAAAATTGACATCATTTTTCTAAAGATAAGTGAAGTTTTTTGTTACAAATAGTTATATTTGTATAATACTTATTGCTTCACTCTAACTAGCTTCATTTTCTACGTAATGGAAAAACATTTTTTTTTAAATGCTTTGTTTCGCATTTCTAATTTTTCAGGAAACAATAAAAATGATGTGCATAAGTATTTGTGTAGACTAATTTAGCTAAATGACATGAAATTTGAAATATATTTCCCACATTATTTCCTAGTAATCTTAACTTAAACTACAATGAACTCATTTTGAAACAGACATTGGAATTAAATACATTTCGATCCAGTTGTGAAAAAAACAATAGTAATTTAATTTACTTTAATGCATTTTGATCCATCTGTGGGATTTAATAGCCTTTTGGTGTTCTATTTCAGTATGTCCAAGTACTGCTGTAATCAGTTTTTAATTATTCTAAAATGTTAGTCTGTAAACTAATGTAGTTAAGACACAAACTATGAGGATTTGAAATATGAAAAGAATAATAAATTGTAAAATATTAAACTATTAAGAATATTATAGATCTCACTTCTCATGTCCGTAAACCACATTCTTCATGCAGACATTCTTATCCTGTAGCATCCTGAGACTTGTGCAATCAAATCATGTACAGTATCGGTGTTGAAAGCAGAAGTGTCTACCCTTTGTGAGTTAGCTTTAAATTGAATTTTGAGAAGTGTTCTTACAACAGATTTCAGTGCTTCAGTTACAGCTCTCCAATTTTGTAGATCAGGTGGCTCATGTATTGTTCTTATTCCTTTTTCAAAACCGTGGTGTAGAGCTTCCTTGGATAATTACATCTGTAAGTTGGCTCCATTTTTGAGAATGACTTGTACTTTCCTGTGTTTGTAGACTTTCTTCAGCTTTACATGTGCTTTGGTGTGCTGCAGAGATCTGTACGTGGACTACTCCTATTTCTACTTTACCTTCTTTACCCCTATTTCTACTGTACTTTCTACTGTTCTAAATCTCAGATTATAAATAATAAATGCAGATACCTTTTAATGATATTTACAAGTAAAGATATTCAAAGTCAAGAGAATTTAATAACCACAAAAACATGGGATATATGGGATTACTTAAAGTAACTTACAGGTAAATATATGAAAAACAAATATCATGCTTCAGCACTGAAATAACAGATATATAATCAAAGTTTAAATATAAAATACATGGTGAAATTATTGAACAGATATAAAATACCAGGTGAGTCACCTGCCCCTATTTATTTTTTAATTTATGCAACTTGCTAAGCAACATGTATGACTTATGCCATTCTTGAATGTCTTCCAATGGATGATTTGTAGAACAGTTCATAGAGGACGGGTAGATAACTCAGTGCATAAGTGTTGCATGGGACAAAAAGCAAGCGTTATGTATGTCGATTCCAAAAACCTCATACCCAGAAAAGAAAGCTGCAGTAACAATTTTAGACAAGTTTACAAACTTTTATTTATTAGCGTACATTCACGCACACCTTTAAACACCCCTGAAGGAGCAACCTATCACATGCATCAGCTGACAATAACATTGGAATACAAAATGGCAGATGTACACAGTGGGATCAATTGGATTTAAATCTTCAGCCAACACGTGTTTTCATTGTACAGCCATGGCAATAAATGCTAAGAATTAATTAGATAGTTTTTGCTTCTGTCACAAATTACGGCAGTTTTTAACTCATACAGTAATTGTAATGGAAGATGCTGTTTTTTATTCGTGTTAAAACTACCAAAACAAGCTCAAAACACTATAAAGCTGTAGAAAGCATGTAAAGATTCGAGGTGGGTCTAACAAAGACTCATGTAGGAAAGACTTTCGTCAGCAAAACATGACACTGATAAGCCTGTACATCTACAAAACAATTTTATATATGATAAAATACATCCCATTGCAAATGAATTCGGATATTCATGGCCACAACACAAGAAACAAGAATAATTTCAATTTACCTAAAAAAATAGTGGTTTAACTATGAGGGCTGGGACATAGTACTTACAGCATAAGTCGCTACAAAAAGGTGCGTATCTCGTATATGAGAACCCCTAGTGGTTTACCGGGAAACACACGAATCAGTTGGAGAATTTGTCATGTTGGCCGTAGTAGCTCAATGGTTAAGAGCAGCCGGACAGAACAGGGAGATCTATGCTTCAAATCCTGGCTATGGCATTGAATTTTTCAGTCTGGCTCTACTCATCCATATTAAGATTATTGTTAGAGAAATTTAGAATTTGTGTTACCACCAGTTCAGTTTAAATCACTTAAAGTGTTTTTAGCCATATGACTTTTTTTTCTGATATGTAAAGCTACAAAGACAATGCAAAGTTTAATAAAGTACAATTATGTTTCAGTATCCTGGTGGATACCCTGGAGGTCAAGCAATGCAAGGAGCTTATGTTGGCTCTGGTTATCCAGGAGCCCAGCAAGCTGGAGGTTATTCGTCAGGAAATTATGCAAGTGGAGGATATCCAGGTGGTCAACCAGCAGGCTACCCAGGTTATCCAAATCAGCATGGTGGATATCCAGGTGGTCAACCAGCAGGCTACCCAGGTTATCCAAATCAGCATGGTGGATATCCAGGTGGTCAACCAGCAGGCTACCCAGGTTATCCAAATCAGCATGGTGGATATCCAGGTGGTCAACCAGCAGGCTACCCAGGTTATCCAAATCAGCATGGTGGATATCCAGGTGGATACCCTGGCGGTCAACCACAGCAACCCAGTGGGTATCCTGGAGGATATCCACAAGGTCAACCAGGAGTAAATCCAGAGATACAACAATGGTTCAATGCAGTAGATCGAGATAGATCTGGAAAGATAACTGCAAAGGAACTGCAGGCTGCACTCATAAATGGCCAAGGGAAAAACTTCAGTGACACAGCTTGCAATTTGATGATTGGTTAGTATATAATTATCATATATTTATTAGAGTATTCCATATTGACAAACTGCTTTACTTATTGCTCCTGATTAGTTTGAGTTTCTGCCAGCAAGGGACACTTTTCCTTTTGAGTACATGCAGTTCAAAACTGAAGAGCTGCCAACATTTGAATGTAAAACACTGGATTCAATTAGAAACTAGTAGATACTAGTTGACCTTGATATGTATGCTTTTGAGGCAAAGAGGTTCTAAACTGTTATGGAACATATGGGCAGAGCATCAGAAATGTAGTCAGTTAAAGAAAATAAATGGAATTCATTCTGAGTTGCATTTACTGGTGAGTTGAGACCTGCAAATGTCGTACCATTTTCACTGTGCAACTGTACATTCCTGTTATAGTGAAATGTGTGTTTTACACTTCTGTCTGGGACACTAAGAAATGCTGTAAAATGACGAAGGTATAAAATCAGGGAAAATTAATGTGATTGCATGCAGAACATCCTGGAGGTGAAAGCAACAAAAATTAATATCACATGACCAGTTCTTTCCAATCATGCATTTATACAGGTATTAATGTCCTTAAATTTCAGTTAATACATTTATGAAAATACTCTTACACAGACCCATTTTGAGTTGTTGAAAAAAATACTGACTTTCAATAATCTAAAAACTGTATGAATATATGTAGTTTTATGTACGTGTTAGTATGTCTTAGTACATACAAGGAGGGAAAAGCTAAAAAGAATGCAGCAATAATGTAATAATCATTACCATTACCTTTTAATAACTTAAATTTTTACACAGAAGCCTTTGTTATGTAATTTATTTAAAAATTATAATATTACACAGCAAATTCTGACCTTATGCTACAGTGCAAGTAAATATATTTAAAGAGCAAAGAAATCATCATTCCATCCTTCTGGAATAGGAAATCCACCAACACTTCTGGATTGTTGTAGATTATATTTCACCTGTCCTCTGAAGTGTAATGCACAGCAGAAAAGTTGCTCAGACAAAACTTAGAAAATCTGGCAAAGTCCCCCGTCTATCAAAGCACTGAGTTCCTTACCAGCTGCTTTCTGAAATGGCACTTAATTGCTCTGATCGCTCCCAGGTCCAGTGGTTGTAGCTTGCTGGGGCAGTTTGGAGGAAAGAACATTATCCATAGATCCTTTAGAGTGTGATCCACACTGGTCTAAAGAGAGAAGGATTTGTCTGTTTTTAGCACCCATTTAATGATCCAGGTGGATAAAGTAAATCTCAAATATTGCTGTTATGACCCAGAGGTTTAAGTAGGCCTTTATTTGGTTGGCAGCGTTTTAACTCACTTACAGCACTGTGGGTTATTATATTTGCCAGTAGCATTGGAAATAATTTATTGGAGCCATCTGCATTGCAAGTGAGCATTACAGCACCTTGGGTTTTGTACCACCATGACATGGCTAACCTGTAGCTGAGGGTTTTGTTCAGTAGCAGGTTTGAAAAAGGACCATTCTTATCAGCAACGTAGATGTCCTTCAGGAGACAACCTCCCATGGCTCCTGGAGTTCAACCGTCCATTATTATTATTAATTATTATTATTATTATTATTATTATTATTATTATTATTATTATTATTATTATTATTATTATTATTATTATTATTATTATTATTATTATTATTATTATTATTATTATTATTATTATTATTATTATTATTATTATTATTATTATTATTATTATTATTATTATTATTATTATTATTATTATTATTATTATTATTATTATTATTATTATTATTATTATTATTATTATTATTATTATTATTATTATTATTATTATTATTATTATTATTATTATTATTATTATTATTATTATTATTATTATTATTATTATTATTATTATTATTATTATTATTATTATTATTATTATTATTATTATTATTATTATTATTATTATTATTATTATTATTATTATTATTATTCTTATTCTTATTATTATTATTATTATTATTATTATTATTATTATTATTATTATTATTATTATTATTATTATTATTATTATTATTATTATTATTATTATTATTATTATTATTATTATTATTATTATTATTATTCTTATTATTATTATTATTATTATTATTATTATTATTATTATTATTATTATTATTATTATTATTATTATTATTATTATTATTATTATTATTATTATTATTATTATTATTATTATTATTATTATTATTATTATTATTATTATTATTATTATTATTATTATTATTATTATTATTATTATTATTATTATTATTATTATTATTATTATTATTATTATTATTATTATTATTATTATTATTATTATTATTATTATTATTATTATTATTATTATTATTATTATTATTATTATTATTATTATTATTATTATTATTATTATTATTATTATTATTATTACTATTACTATTACTATTATTATTACTATTACTATTATTATTATTATTATTATTATTATTATTATTATTATTATTATTATTATTATTATTATTATTATTATTATTATTATTATTATTATTATTATTATTATTATTATTATTATTATTATTATTATTATTATTATTATTATTATTATTAGTAGTAGTAGTAGTAGTAGTAGTAGTAGTAGTAGTAGTAGTAGTAGTAGTAGTAGTAGTAGTAGTAGTAGTAGTAGTAGTAGTAGTAGTAGTAGTAGCAGTAGTAGTAGTAGTAGTAGTAGTAGTAGTAGTAGTAGTAGTAGTAGTAGTAGTAGTAGTTGTTTTTTTTTTTTTAACTTGTGGGAAATGTCTAAGCACGCCAGTCTCACTGGCAAGTGTGGGTCGTCCACTGAAAGCCCACTAATATACCTCACAACCCTATGGAAAGACCTCTCGGTATTACTTCATGGTGCTGCTACCATTGTTTCTTACTGTGCTTCGTCCCTTTTTTTTAGATTTTAAGATATTTACTATCATATCTTGTATTAAAATCCAATTTTGTATATTATGTAACATTACTGGAATTATATTTCCAATGTGTAGTGCTTGGTTTAGTTTTCCAGACATTTTTGTCTAATTTCCCTCCATTTACAGCATTTTGAAATTGTGTGTTCCAGGGTATTGCATGGCATTGAATTTTTCAAGTTGACTCTATTATTAACTAAGTACTAGTCAATTTATTATACTATCAATTTAAGAAAAATAAAAGTTTTTAGCCAAATTTGTTGCCACAAATCCATATCCCTTAACAATAAATGTACTTATATGTTAAATTGGCGCAAATCCACTGCCACCATTAAACAGGGAACATTGTAAGGGAACGGTGAGATTACCTCGTGTCCCATTTCAGTAGCAAGTTGATTCAGCTGATACACTTTTTCCTGCTTTTTAAATGAAAGAACAGCTGAATAATACTTATTTGAACTATCCAGACAAGTAAACACCATCCCCAGTTACGAAGCAATCATAAACATATGTGACGACTCATGTTCTGCAGATACAACATTCTACAGACTAACAGGAAGTGAAATGCTTTCTCTCTCTTAAATTAAATAAACACCTTTGCCTGTTCAAAGTAATTCTTTTAGCACATCATGTCAGTGTTTTACATTTTAGTTCTGAGTAATAATAAATTATATACACATGCACATCACCCGTATGCGCGCGCACACACACAAGGTAGTAATGATAGTCATTACGATACTTAAGTTGTGATGTGTTATATTTGGTATTATATTTATTATCATTATAACTATTTGAGCTAAAAGTGAGGCTTTTACGGTTGTGTTAGGGGCATTACTCCCTGCCTTCCTGTGGATCACTTTGCAAAATTTGAATTTTTCTTAGTGCAAATATGTAGTGTCTAGTATACACTCCGGTATAGATTCACTTGGCACTCATCATACCCCACTTCAGGGGAATACAGTATGACAGCATCATGGGATTCTGATTTTTTGCTGGCCTAGTAGTGTTCAAGGACATAAATCATCCTATCTGAAAGTCACAGTAGATTAAAGAGTATAGAAAAGGGATTCAAATAACCAGGTTTTGTAGGTTACAGTTGTTCATTTAGGTTGCCAGTTTCTTCTGCACAAGAGCAGTATTAAGAAGGTATAGTCCATTGTTGACATTCCATAATGATTTTCCTATTAATCAAATTGTCTTGAAAATGGGTGGCAGGAGAGTTATAGGCCATCCAAGTAATTCTCTTCTCTTATGCTGTCATTGGTACATGCGTTTTGATTAGTTTCATCTCCATGCTTTATCTTCTTCTTTTTTTTGAGGTTGTAGTGCAACAGCTTTGCCTTTCTTATTGTATGAAATATAACATATGCATATTAACCTTGCAGTGAATTTTTCTAAGCGTAATTTTCTCATCTTGGGAAGAAAAACATATATTCTTTGATACACGACTTGTTCCAAAAGTCAAAGTAGAAATTATTATTTTTTTTTTTTTTGTTTCAGGTATGTTCGACCAAGACAAAAGTGGGACAATTGACGTGAATGAGTTCCAGTTACTTTACAACTACATCAATCAGTGGTTGGCTACATTCAGAACATACGATAGAGACAACTCTGGCAGAGTTGAAGAACCTGAACTGTCTCTAGGTAAAGATCTAAATGACACTAATCACTCTAACTGCAAACGAGTCTAATGTAAGCTTTGTTTAATTTTATTCTTGAGATCCGCTAATTAGCAGAGTTAAGGAATGTTGAATACATAATACTGCAAACAACCTTTAATGATCATGCAACTCAAAAATAAAACATCAAATAACTTGAAACAACTATTTGTAGTCTGTTTTTAACAGTTCATCACTTACATTTTTATACTATTGAGGAACTAGTTTCGGAAGCGTTACATTCATTTTCAACCTCGAAGGTCTGAGTATCATCAGATGGTAACGAGTCTGCCTCACATTCAAGAGGTCCCGAGTTCGAATCTCGGTCAGGGTGAGTTATCTGGATAAGGTTTTTTCCAGGGTTTTCCCTTATCCCGAAAGACGAATGTTGGGTAACTCTAAGCTCTATGTACCCTGGACTCATTTGAGCATCGTTTCACCCATTCCATTCATTGTCCGATATGACTTTACATTGGAGGACATAAACTATTAAAAAAAAGTCTGTTTGTTCTCTTCTCTCTGGTGATGGAACTGTGAACTTCATCATTATCGACTAGTGGGATTTCAAAATTCATTACTCGGCCCTTATTTTTCCATATTAATATGTTTGTTTTGATATCAGTTGTAACAAATATCAGTTTGTTTTCATTTATGACCCCTTTTAGTAATTTTGGATTTGAGTCAGTGTCATTGTGTTTGTTCCAGAAATGAAATGTTACTGCTGAATTTTCTTCTTGTATTAATTTGATGTTTCTAAAATGCTCTTTGACTCTGGTTTTTAACTTTCTTTAGTTTGACCTATGTAGCATTTTTCACAATCCTTACAACTTATTTGGTATATCTGGATCTATTAATGACCTTGTGCTCAGTTTTTCTTGCAGTAATTTTCTCATCTTGAGAAGACAAACATATATTCTTGTGCTACAGTACTTATTCCAAAATTCTGAACCTAAGTCAAAGTTGAAATTGATAATAGAACTAGACATACCAAATAAGTTGTAAGGTTTGTGAAACATGCTACATAGGTAAAACTAAAAGAAACCTAAAAACCACAGTCAAAGAGCACTTTAGAAACATCATGTTGAAACAAGAAGATAAGTCTACAGTAGCATTTCATTTTTGGAACAAAAACCATGACATTGACTCAAATCAAAATTACTAAAAGGAGTGATAAACCAAAGCAAACTGACAGCATGGGAGAACATATTAATGTGGAAAATGGACCGAATAATGAACTTTGAAATCCTGCCAATTGATAATTCAGTAGAGAAGTTCATAACTCTCATAGAAGAGAGCAGATGACTATAACAGACAATAGTTGGACCTTCAAGGTTGAAAATGGATGCAATGGCTTCTGAAACTAGTCTCCGAATAACACTATCCAACATGAAATTTGCCTCAGCAAAGATAATACATGCTTTTAGTCCATTTTCATATGTAGATTCTGAACATGATGCTTAAAATGGTACATCAAGTCACAATTTTTAGATATTTTAGATATACATAATCGAAAATGAGTTTGGTACCAGCCGGTAACACGCATGTCATATGTTGTTCAACCTTGTCCTACACGGTTACTCACACAGTTAATTACAAAATGTAAAGATGAAAACATGCTGTACAATTTAACCAGACCTTAATTTCAAAAGATTCCTGGCTTTCAACCAGAAATTTCTGAAAGTGAAAGACATTTTGCACAGCAAATAGACGAATGATTTGGAATGCAACTTAAATTTGTCAAAAAAAGATTCTGAACTTCTAAGCTCCAGGCTGCCACAATGGAAATTACTTGTACCTGGTACAAAAAGTACAGAGCTTCGAAATAGACCTCAGAAATTTGGAAAATATTTTTCAATGGTAGAGAATATAAATTTCTGTATAGACATTAATGATTTAATGAGTGAGCTAGGTATAGTGCCCCGCGTATTACACGTAACCCGTATGAAGGGGTGGCAGATGGTAACCGCCGAGACATCCCTTATAGATTCCACCCTTAAACGTGGGATCGACTTTTTATGGCTTCTTAATAAAACTATCATATTTTATGTAGTATTCAGAGTTTTGTGAGAATATTAGTGGATGCTGATTCACATCCACATGCCGCTTGCAAGATGCTGCGGTTTGGGAAACTTAGCTAAGCTGGACTACGTGACAGGATGTATTAACCTTTGTCTGGATAAAATGACGACAACAAGGCGTTGTCTCACAGGATCTATAAAAACTTCCAGAACCTTAACTCGGGGTTTCTTTTGTGACCAAGTGCTACACGACTCCACGTCCCCCCGGAGACGCCATGAGGTTCCTGATCATCCTAAACATGATGAGTGAGTAAAGGTTAATTACTTCTGCACTAGTACTGCCAAAGCAACTCGTGTCAATTTCAAGTTAAATTCCAAGATCCAGTTCGGGTCACACAAGATGTCAGAAAGGGCTGTGAAATTATAATCTGCAATACTCTTCAAGTTTTAGTACATAAGTTTTCATTAGTTGTTTGGTGTCGGGAATACACATTATGTTATTTCTTTCATTTTTGTAAATTATACATATATTATTAAATATTAGTGTTAGTCAAATCATTTGTTTAACAACCACCTAGTTCCCTCCAGGTGCACGCACTGTTATAGATTGGTGGCAGCGGTGGGATTCACTATTCAGGTGGGGTACAACCGTTCAAGTGGGATTAATTTATCTAATTTCAATTTGTTATTAAGTCATTCAGGATTTGTTGTAAGTTATTCGCTTAGGTACCTAATCTGTCTGAATAGGAATTCCAAGGAATTCACGAACTCTAGGAATGAACTTAATTTTGAACTAGGTGGAATTTTTAGAGTATGTTTAGGTGTGTTTTTTGGTGCGAGCAAAAGATTAAACCTGTAACGTTTACAATTGTTTATGTACATGTGGTTGTCACAACGAGTGCTTTAGCATTGAGAAACTCTGATGAGTACCCTTTTAGTTTAATCACAAACTTTTTTAAGAAATACACTAAGTTCGATTTATCTTTGTTGGAAAAGCATAGAAGTAAGTTCACAGGTCTGATTACTGACTCTCGTATTGAAATAGCTATTAAGGGTAAGCTTAGAGGATTTCCTTGCCCTTCGTACAAGATATATACTCATCACAACGGGCATGGGACGGTGACGTTTGACGTGGAGACTCGTATCTTGAAGCGCCATATTGACCCAGGCTGTGAATACGAAGTGCTAGAAATTGAAAGAACTGACTTCGTGTATGACTATACCTCGGGCGAAGTGCTGCTACAGCAAAAGGTAGGAACACCGGAAGGGAAAAGGGTGTCCAGGTTTCCTAAGAGTGGTGGTGTTGCCACGGAGCTACATAGGTCAGTAAAATAAACCTATTCAGGATCTCATTCTAGATTTAATTTGCCAGCGCGGTTTACAGTTTGCAGGGTTCAATTATTCTACTATTGACGATTTGTTAAATTTTGCTAAGTGTTAAATTTTTCAAAGCTGAATTGTCCAATTATTGATGAAATTGTGAAAGGTTGCCAATTGATAAATTTCGAGGTTGAATCATCCAATTCATTTTAAATTTTGACGAACTTTTCTTTTCTCATTGGGGTCGGCGGCTAGCTCGTGGTCCCGGAAGAGGGTCGCCGCCGCCCGCAGGGCTTGCCTGCGTTGGTCTTCTAGTGCCTGTAAGGCTTCTTGTAGGGGGAGACCTGCGGCCCTCTGTAGTCGCGGGTCCTGAAACATAATACAAGGGGGAAATTAACATTTGAAAGATGGAAGAAAAGATAAGAGACCTTGAGGAAAAGTTGGCACGCCTCACAGCTGCCAAGATCAAGGACGTTAGTATTGCCAATGTTATCAAAGAATATACTGGGGATCCGAAAGGAAGGCCTGTTAAGGATTTTATAAGTAATATTGAGCAAATGGCTGTAGTAGGAAACTGGAGGAAGGTAGATCAACTTACCATAGCTCGTGCAAAATTGGCAGGCACGGCTTTACAGTTTTTTAGAGGCAGGTCAGATTTAAAGGGAGCCAAGGTTACATGGGAGGAATTCAAAAAGGCACTTATTGAAAGGTTCACTGATAAGCTGCCCGCTCAGTATCACTACACTGCGTTACAAGAAGCCACCCAAAAGGCTGACGAGAGCGTAGAGGTATTCGCGGATAGATGCAGGCATTTGTGTCACAAGACTGTCAAAATCGTAGAAGATGCAGTGGTGCAAAGAACCCTCAATGAGGAGGCAGAGCGAAGACTGTTAGCAGCATTCATGAATGGTCTGAGGGGAGTGATAGGACAGCAGGTCAGGTTCCAGATGCCTAACACTTTCACCGCAGCTATCAGAATAGCAACGACAGTAGAAAATGCAGAAAAACAAAGGGGTAATACAGGCAGTAGTTCGCATAGTGGTACGCATGAGAAAAAAGTATTTATGTTGCGTTCGAATAAAACATGTTTTAATTGTAACAAAAAGGGACATATGGCTAGTGAATGTCGAAGTAAGTCAAAAACTTTGTATAACGCTAGTCGGGAACAGGCTGCCGGGCAAGGACAAGGTCAAAGGAGAGATAATGCTACTCACCCCAGGCAGATTACAGCAGGCGGAAACCCTAACCGCAGACAGGTTACTTTCACTAGAGGAGATAGCAACAGATGTTTTAAATGTAACATGCCGGGTCATATTTCAAAATATTGTACATGGCAACGACCCCAGGGAAACGGGAGTTCGACGGCCACAGGACAAAATCGCTTCCCATCTTCACCTAAGACACAAAATTCAAGGAGATCTTATTAGAAGTAAGAATAGGGGGCGACACACCGACCTACATGTTGGTAGATACAGGGGCGAGTTTTTCAGCCATTAAGTATGGTGTAACAGAGGGAGGACAAATAGAGAGGCCCAAATTTACAGGAATTAGTGTTACAGGTGCACAATTTAAGATTTTAGGTGAACAAAAGGTATGGTTCACAATAGGATATATTCCCGAATTAATATGCCATGAGTTTTGTGTAGTGCCCCTAAAATTCAAAAAGTATGATGGCATATCAGGTATGGATTTTTTGGATTATGCAGAAGCAGTTATTGATATACGTCATGGGAAGTTAGACACAAAATACGGTACAGTTAACCTTATATCACAAGTAGATCAGGGACTTGGGCCGAGAGTGGAACTGATCAATCCACTGACGGTTTCCAGTCGCATGATGAGAAGAGCTCAGATGGAAGACAACGAAATAAGTTTAGATATTCAAGACATGGGCCCCAGAAGAGACCAAGGGAATGAAAACGAGTGGAAATGGGACGTGTTACTGGCCGAAAATATTGTGATTTTACCCCAGACGGAAAACCAGGTACTCACTCGTTTGCACCGAGTTGCAAAGGAACTTTTCCCCTTGAAGTATATGTAGAACCTGTAGAAATTGACGTAAATAAATTTTACATAGCGAGGGTTGTGTCCAAAGTAGTCACGGTAGACGACGAAAATGAAATAGCTTGGCTGAAACGAAGTAATGACAAATTATGTAAAGATGCTAAGTATTGTGTAATGAAGGTTTTGAACATGAGTTTAGAGAGCATACCGTTAAAGAACGGTACAGAATTAGGCAAAGCCACGGAGTACAATGATTTTATGAGGAGTTATAGTGCACCATACAATAGTTGTAAGGACGTAGAAGTAGCCATGTGTAAAGTGTGTAGGGCATTTTACACACAGTATGAGGATCCTCAATTGGCAACAAGTTGGGAACCTGCAGTCCGAAGATCGAGACATGGTGATCTCGATAGAGAGTGGGGCACGGTTATGCCGGATATGCAGAAGGAGTTTGGTGAAGTGTCCAACTCAGCAGGCAATTATCCCACCTCTGGGGAGGGGTGGAAGGGGGATGGCAATCCAGTTTTCAACTGGGAGGTCAGAAAGTGTGGCAGCTCGTCTCCCCAGGGCTAGAAAAACGCTGGTCAGCGTCTGATATTTCGCAAGTAGGCAGATATCAGCAGCCCATTAAAGTGAACACCGAAGAAGGGGAACCTGATCAGATCCGGAATGACAGGGGAACCAGGTATCGCGGAAAAGGTGAGTACCTGAGGGGAAAAGGAGGAGAGGTAAGCCCCACGCGCCAAAAGTCCGACGTACAGGCAGTCGGCAGATTTATGGGAGTCATGAACCCAGAAGCAAGAGATGAAGTAGGAAATTGTGTGTTGTGCGATAAGAAAATAGATACTTTTAGCGATGTACGCATGTTGAGAGTTACGAAACCAAGGTTAAGAGCAAAACGGGAAAACGCAGAGTTTCGGCAAACTGCGAAAATAGATGAGGTTTACAAAGTGATAAACGACAAAGTGAAGCATCTCGCGTCTAGAGAGAGAGAGATATTATGGTTAAAGTCCTCTACGATTTTATTCCGTCGTATTTAGATAAACCCTCAGGAGAATTACCGTGTACGACGGTAGTCGAACATGAGATAGATACAGGGGATGCCAAACCCAGTAGACTTAGGCCATATAGGGTGCCGTTCGCGCTTAAAGACGAGTTAAAGAAACAAATACAGGAGATGTTAGAGAAAAAGATTATAGAACACACAAAATCAGATTGGGCAAGTCCATGTCTGTTTGTTCCTAAAAAGGCAGTAAATGGGGTAGTTAATTACAGATTGTGTGTTGATTATAGACGTTTAAATGCAGTAACCAAAGTGCCAACATGGCTGATGCCAGATATTAGGGAAAATTTGTCAATGTTGTCAGGAAATGTATATTTCTCAATTGTTGACATAGACTCTGCTTATCACGCTATCAAAGTGAAGGAGTCAGACACAAAACTGCGTTCATTTCACCTCAAGGATCTTTTCAATATATACGACTTCCGTACGGCCTAGTTTCGGCCCCAATGACGTGGTCGAAAGCAATTGATCTGATATTGGAAAAACTTAAAGGGCTGACATGTTTGGTGTACAAGGACGATATACTTGTAGTCGGTAGCGATATAGAAGAACATGCATATAACTTAAGACAAGTATTCAAAAAACTACAAGAAGCCAATTTGAAACCAGGGTTAGACAAGTGTCAGTTCGCTCAAAGAGAGGTAATTTACGTTGGTCATACTGTAAGTGCGCAAGGTATAAAACCCGACTATCCAAAGGTTGAGGCGATTAAAAGGTTGGCAAGACCGAGCACTGTGAAGCAAGTAAGATCTTTTCTGGGAGCTATAGGTTATTATAGAGCTTTTATCCCGGAATTTTCCACTATAAGTAAACCGTTAACTCAGTTGACGAAAAAGAATCAGAAGTATATTTGGACGGAAGAGGCAGAACAAGCATTTATTACACTTAAAAACACCCTTACACGACATACCCTGCTAGCGCATCCTGATTTCTCAAAACCATTTGTGTTGGCGTGTGATGCGTCAAACGTAGGAATTTCGGCTGTGCTAAGTCAAATTTCAGACGGTCTGGATAAGCCTTTAGGTTTTGTAAGTAGACTGCTTAATGCTGCCGAACAAAATTATACAACGACCGAAAAGGAATTGCTTAGTGTCGTGTTTGGCGTAAAGAAATTCAGAATTTTCCTCTTCGGGCATAAATTTACTATTTACACAGATCATAAAGCGCTTACATGGTTACTCACTACAAAGAACCCTCTGAGCGCGAGACTGACAAGGTGGATGTTAGCTTTGAGCGAATATGACTTTACAGTTAATCACAGACCGGGTAAAGCAAATGTCGTATAGTCGTCCTGTTCGAACGGTTACCATGGATTTATCTTTGGTAATAGATACCTCTCAGATAACGCACTGATTATTCTTGTAAGGGTGAGAGGGGAACTGACGCGCCTCCCGGTCGTATGCTAAGCACCAGTGAACGCATCACTTCAGCCAATGGAATTCGCAGAAATCACAAATGACAGATATACGTTTACTCCACGTGGAATAATCAGTGCATTATCTGAGAGGTGTCTATTACCCAAGATAAATCCATGGTAAGCGTTCCAGCAGGGCGACAATACCTGATGCTCTGTCCCGACTGGAGAGACGGGCCGAGTGTCCGGTAGCTCCCCTTGCTATGGCTCAGGTGCAGGAGGAGGAGACGGCGGAGGAGTCTGGCTTGCGCTTGACATCTTCTTCTCCTTCCTCTTCTTTGTCTTCGAATAAGGAACTGAAAGAACACCAAAAATTAGACGAATATTGTCAACAATTAACAACAGAATATCATTCAGGTCTAAATAACGAAGTGTTTTTAGATACAGATGGTGTACTGTACGCAGGGTGCAACCAAAATCCTAAAGTAATTGTACCAAAGGCTATGGTAAACAAGGTAATCGCAATGCATCACGACACGACTTATAGTGCACATCAAGGTACGAAAAGAACTCAAGCAGTAATTGAAAAAAGATATTTTTGGCCATCATTAAGAGAAGACGTTAGATGTTATGTTCAAAGATGTGAAATATGTGCAAGAAGGAAGGTAACGAGAAAACCTGTTGCGCCATTAGGTATTTCGGAAACTGCTACTAGACCATTTCAGGTTATTTCCATTGACATTACAGGACCATTAAGTGTTATGAAGACTGGAAACAGGTACCTTCTCACTTCAATCGATCATTTCACAAAGTACCCGGAAGCGATACCTATTCCTGATCAAACTGCCAACACGGTGGCTATAGCCTTGGTGACTGAAGTCTACTGTAGATATGGATCACCCGAGAAAATCTTAACAGATCAAGGGACAAATTTCCAGTCCGCTCTTTTCACAGAAATTTGTAAGCTATTTCGTGTAAAGCACGTGAATAGTAGTCCGTTTCACCCACAATCAAATTCTGCGATTGAAAGGTACCACGGGTACCTTAATGACTCATTATCCATGATATTAACTGAACACGGTGATGAGTGGGACCGAATGGTGCCATTTACTTTAATGGCATGTCGAGCTGCGCCACACGCAGTCACGACATACAGTCCATTTTATTTACTATACGCTAGAGAAATGCGATTACCAACAATGTTTGAACTCGAGCCCAGGACTAATAATGCTGAAAGTGGAAGCGCCGAGGAACATATTGAAACTTTAAAACGAAGATTAAGCGAGGCATATAATAACACATATCATCACATTTTAGAAAATAAATTCAAGCAAAAGCAACAATATGATAGAAAAACAACTATACCTTATTAAATTTTAGATGAGTCGTATTTCTTACACATCTGCTTCACTTTCGTACCTATTTTGAGGACATGTTTCACAAATCTTCGTTTGCATCTACGGCTCTTGTGCGACTGACGCTAGATCCAGCGGTGTGGGTAATTCTGGGGTTGTTGCTGCCATCTGTTGATTTAGTGATGAACTGAAACTATGAACTATACCTTGTTTCACGTAAGCTTGCCCAGTATCTCTTAACGGTCACGTGACCTAATCACCTCTCATTGGTTGCTGTTGTGGTACTGACTGTCGTGCGGTAAAACTTAGTTCGTTATTTAACATGGTAATATATCATTACGTGTTGGAAGAGAATTGTCAAATTTACATTTTCTTAACTGTTTTAATTAAATATATTACGCAACAGTTGATTTATCTGAAATGCATGTTAATTCTTAAACGCAGTAAAGAGGAGGTTCCTTTGCTCTCAAGCACATGGCACGATAGCACGTGATTTAGCGGTAGTGGTGACATTTGTTTATATGACTTTTATCACTGACCTTGCTTTGAACTGGATTAGTCATGCATCGTCATTCGAGAGTGCGGGAGCTAAATTATTTTATTGATCGTTTATTGCGCATGTACTTATATGTATAATGGCAGAGTCTACCGCCAGTTTTTCGCTGAAGTATCGCAAGGATAATTATTTACAAACAGGCGAAAAAAGAATTGTGTTGCGTGTGTTTAATGCACTCACAGAGAAGAATTCGTCTTTGTCAGTGAGAGAAGTCAAACAGCTGTGCTCTGAGTTACAGGTGTGAGTGTTAGATCCATAGGAACATCGCGACATGAAATTGAGGAAACAGGAAAATTTACCACTCCAGGCAAAAGCAGGAATAAACAAAAGTGCGTGCTCGGAGAAAATACGTGAAAAGTGTTGTGCGTCGTCATGTGTGTAGTTTTTCTTTAGAAACGAACTCCCTAACATAAGTAACATTTCGTCTGCTGTAAATGAGGATACAGATTTACCAAATTTCAGGAGATTGCTTATACAGCTGGGATTTGTGAATGAAAAAAGAGGCAAGAAAAATGTGCTAAAAGACAGAGGCGATATTGCTGTGTGGCGAAGACGCTATTTTAAGGACAACCACATTGCACCGAGATACAAATCGCTAAATATACACGAAGAACACACAAAAAGTAAAGTATGGTGTGACACGACTTTTAAGACTGAAAGACCAGCATTTTTGAAAGGTATGTGTTCTGGTTTAAAAAATCCCAGTGGAAAAGGCCAAAGGCCTTTCATTATAAACTCTTTCAGTTTCATTGCTCAGTCATTCTGTTTCAATCTGCTCAGTTCATTATAAACTTGTATTTTTGCATGCCTTCATATCCTTATTTGCATGATTTTATTTATCTTCCCGGCAATTATTACGAAATGTGACGGGAAGGCACCGCCTATAGACTATGACGCGAAAGCATTAGCCAATTAGGGCGAGGGGGAGGGTTGTTGAACGCGGAGTGATACATTTCAGCCGGGCAAGGTTATATGAAACAGATATAATTCGAAGTAGGAGATTATGTATATCTAGACAAGCCTTACATAGGAAAGAAAGCAAATAGAAAATTAGCTGCACAATACGGAGGTCCGTATCGTATTATAGAGAAACTTACCCCTGTAAACTATAAACTGCAACTGGAAAGGGGACGCAGTACTTGCTTGCATATAAACAGACTTAAGAAGTGTTACGCGAGTGGGAGGCCGGAAACAGAGGTCGAGTCGGATGTATGGCTGGAAGTGATAACTGGCTCGCCTTTTGTAAGAGATATTATTGCAGCTCCAAGGACCAAAGAAAATGAAAATATTGTAGAACATTTAACTAGCGATCACAATAACGAAAGTAAAGATGAATTAAATATATCACAGGTAGATGATGAACGTAGGGATCCCACGTGGAAACATAAGGGAATTAGAACTAGAACTCAGGAAGACGAATTACCTGATCCTCCATGGGATTTGAGGTCGCGAGCTCGAGCTCGGGAGGGGACATCGACTAGTAGGGAGCAACAAGAGTCAGTAACCAGTGAAAGTAGTAGACTTAATGCAAGGAATACTGACAATGAGTCAGAGACTACAAGAGAAGTAACAGCGTACTACCCAAGAGGGTACGTGTCTAATTCGTATTAATTTCTGATAACGTTTTCAGGTAACGCTTTGGCTAACCATGGTATCGTACGAGACCCATTAGATGTCTCACCCGAAGGACCTCTTATGACCAAGGGGGTTATCTTCGCCTATCAAGAGACAATCTTAGTCACCGGCAGTCGATGGACTATCAGTATCGACGTGCCAGTCCAGCGTTATGCAAGCGCTATAACTCAAATCAAAGACATTTTTAAAAAATTAGATGTAGAGAAATCGCGCGATACAGAGTGTTTGATAGATTGGGAAGAAATCGAAAAACTTAAGAAAATATTCACTTTGCTACAAAATGAGATGGAAAATATTGAACAATACGTACCTGCCAGGGACACTATAAGAAAACGCGGAGCTATCGATGTAGGGGGTTCAGTCTTAACAGTCTTGTTTGGTACTCCCGATAGGGCAGAGATTAATAAGGTCCATAAACAAATTGTTAAATACGCGACCACGACCAGCAAATTGGTACACGTAGCTGAAGATCTGCTCACTTATATCTAGGAGTTAGATGAGAGAACTACCCATAATGCACAAAGATTAAAGGGACTGACCGATGAGCTAGTAACCGAAATCAGACAAATCGCTGGTAGGGGAGAGGTTATAGAAGATGATGTAGCTGAATTTAAAACATGGGTGGCCAATCAATTTAAGATGTCATCGGCTATTAGGGAACTGTCTTTATTTATGATTAATTTGCAACAGCAACTAATTCAATTGCAAGAGGGGTTAGATGTGATTGCCAAGGGGAGGCTTAGTGCTGCTATCATGCCACCTCGGAATCTGTCCCAGATCCTCCAAACTGTAGGGCTTAGATTACCTTTGGGAACTCCTCTTCTAGCAGGAGCCGAGCTGTCAGATATGCATACATATTATATATTATGCGATGTCGTAGCTTATTCAATGCCAGCAGCAATCAGGATTTTAATAAAAGTACCTTTGAAGGGGGCTGATCGTACTCTTGACTTATACAGGGTGTTACCGTTACCAACGAGGCTAGAGGAGTTAGACAAATATATCACTATACATACATCAGTACCTTACTTGGCAGTATCTAGTGATAGACAGAAGTACGCCTTACTCACCGACTCCCATCTCAATCAATGTAAATCCGGAACCATATCCGTATGCCCTGCGGAATTTGCCCTCTACTCCTCCGCCTCCCCCACATGTATTTCCTCCTTATTCTATGGGCAAGAAGAAAATGTCCACACCTTGTGCAAACGAGTAATCCTGAAACCTAACTTCCCTCCTGTCTGGTATCATGTGAAGTCACAAAAGAGAAATTATTGGGTCTACTCAGTGTCAAAACCATTAAAGATTGCTAAGACATGCTCTGGTCGCAATACACGTTTCAGGCCATTGGTTCTACATGCAACCGGGTTGCTGACAGACGACCTTGACTGTCATTACCATTCGGACACGATGACACTTCTTCCTGCCATCGTCGGAGAGGCGCAGCTCAACTTGGACGAGGAGGCTATCGTCGTTCCCGACATTGGTAGCCTATTGTCGAAGGCGGAGAGCCGTAACCTGTCAACTCCTGTTCGACACCCTCTGGATTTAAAGAAACTGGAAGACATCCAGACCGAACTCCGCATCGATGACAAACCGCCACAAGTGTCGCTTCAACATCTCACCAATAGTGTGCGTGAAGCACGGGAGTCGCTGAACCATCAGCCCGAGACGTCCGCGCAACTTTGGACAGGCGCTGGAGCACTACTGGCAGTAATGGGTGTGGTAATGGTGCTAGGACTTACCAAAAAGCACTGGTACAGAGGCCTACAACTTCCAGGAAAATGGTTTTCCCACCAAAACCCGACGCGAGCACAAGACGCCAAGGACGTGGAGGAAGGACATCAACTCGTGCGAAACGTTGGAACCGCCGATTCGAAGCCACAAGAGGAAACCACAAGTGCGGAAACTAATATTTGTTTCGCAACAACAAGCTCATTGTATTAATTTGGACGATAAACGAAAGAAAGAGAAACACCTATAACAAAGTACACTTATGACCAAAATTATTGTAACACCTCACACGATCTGCACATGCATTTCTATGTAAACTTAGTTGTAAGAATTGCCCTAGTATAAGATACTTACGTAGGAAATAAGTTAGCCCTGACATCAAATAAGCACTTGACCTGAAAAAGAGTAAACAAAACCAAAATTAAATTTCAGAATTTAATCATTTAAGAAGCAGTAATTTCAGTAAGAGAAAAGGGAATATGAATGAGTACTTACCTTTTCAATCTGATGAGGTTCGCAATTGGTACCGTTGTACCAATCAACTTTTTATGGCTTCTTAATAAAACTATCATATTTTATGTAGTATTCAGAGTTTTGTGAGAATATTAGCGGATGCTGATTCACATCCACATGCCGCTTGCAAGATGCTGCGGTTTGGGAAACTTAGCTAAGCTGGACTACGTGACAGGAAGTATTAACCTTTGTCTGGATAAAATGACAACAACAAGGCGTTGTCTCACAGGATCTATAAAAGCTTCCAGAACCTTAACTCGGGGCTTCTTTTGTGACCAAGTGCTACACAACTCCACGTCGCCCCGGAGACGCCATGAGGTTCCTGATCATCCTAAACATGATGAGTGAGTAAAGGTTAATTACTTCTGCACTAGTACTGCCAAAGCAAGTCGTGTCAATTTCAAGTTAAATTCCAAGATCCAGTTCGGGTCACACAAGATGTCAGAAAGGGCTGTGAAATTATAATCTGCAATACTCTTCAAGTCTTAGTACATAAGTATTCATTAGTTGTTTGGTGTCGGGAATATACATTATGTTATTTCTTTCATTTTTGTAAATTATACATATATTATTAAATAAATATTAGTGTTAGTCAAATCATTTGTTTAACAACCCCCTAGTTCCCTCCAGGTGCACGCAGAAGATTGAAGATTGGCAATTATTTATAGATTCATCAATTTTCAGCTTAAAGGCTGTGTTACTTCATAATGGTAACGAACTTCCATCTGTTCCAGTTTTCTATTCTGTAGGTCTTATGAAAGTATGGCCAAGAAGGTACGTGTTTTAAAATGTGGTTCATTGTTGGAAAAATATGTGAATAGAGAAATGATCAGGTAGTTGGTGTAATACTGTGTATTCAGGATAAACAATTGCACATCCGCATTTTGCATCAATAAATAATAGAACCATTGGTGTATATATGTATATCATTCCGATGAGGCTCTTGAAATTCAAGGAAAAGTTAATTATAGGTAATATTAAAAGTTTCACATTTGATGTGAGAGAGCATCTGTAAGTGGAAGGGTGGTAATGAAAGCTTCCAAGGCGGTATTTGGTGAATTACTTTCCTTGCCAAAATTGTAGGTACTTTAAAGTTAAGACAATGAAGATAAGTGGATAATTTTTCATAGAAAGCAGTATGGCTATGATGTCGATTTGTGGGAGTATTAAAGTGGTTTTTTAAAAATTTGCTCCAATATTTTGGTTTCCTGGGAAGAAGCTTGTTTGAACGCATATATTAAACTTAGTTGAATTCTTCTCATTTATAGTGGGGGTTCTTCTGTCTCTATTTGAACTCGAAGGACTTGTGCAGAAAGCTCCTAACATAAGCTGTAGTCTGTATTGAATCGAACATTTTGAGAGCAGTAGGAGAGGCTGAGTTGTATACTATGGTTGCATAGTCTAGTTTAAATCTGATAGTAGTTTTGTAAGTAGATAAAAAAACTACAATAAAAAAAAGTATTTTAGAAATTGGAGTGCCATTGTTACTAAAATTAGGCAAATGAGTCAATCTTGTATATAGTTTTCCCCACTTACAAGTTTTTTTAATGAAGACTAGTTTCTGGGAACTTCTTTCCTTTCCTCAGTTTTGTGGTTTACAGATGATGCATCTGGTGTCTGCATCTGGCTTGGTGTTGTGTTGCCATCTAATGTTCTGGTAAGTTTGAAGACGTCATCTACAGTGGGAATTTCAAAATTCATCAAGAGATCCTGTTTCTTCGTAATAAATATGTTTTCCCAAATGTGCAGTTCTAGAGGTTTCTTTGCCTGTTTGATCAGCTCAATTTCTTGCTTTTTGTTGTGATTCTCAGACCAAAAGTAATATGCTACGGCCGACTTGTCCATGTGTTTGGATTTAATATTTCTGAAGTGTTCTTTTATTCTTGTTCCCAGATTCCTTTTGGTCTAACCAATGTATATCTTGTCACAATCCTGGCAGCTCATTTGGTAAATGCCTGATAATTGAGTTTTTGGTGTGCTATTTTTTAGAGGGTGGTTTAGTAAGTTGCGGATGTAGTGTTTGTTCTGAGGGGTAATTTTATGTTGAAGCTCTTAAATATCTTTTCAAATTTTTTTTTAAGTATTTTGGATGAAATGTAAATTTTCCATATCTGGTGTTTGGGTTTTCTAATTTTTTTAACATAGTAATGTCCTAAATATTATAAGCAGAAGCATTAACAGTGAAGTATTAATTTTTGAGTTTGATTTTAATTTGAACGAATCTTCAAAAGACTAAACTTAAAATAGCACCCCAAACAAATTCAGTCTGAAGAACCTGCTAAATAAGCCACTAAAAATCCAATACCCAACACTTTGAAATCGGGAATTTATCAAATAAACTGTGAAACCTGTGATAAAAGCTACATAGGAAAAACTAAGAGAAACTTGTTAACCAGGCAAAAAGAACACCAGAGGAACATAAAGTTGAAACAAACAGAAAACCACATTGGCCATAACATAAAAATGTTAAAATCTTTAAGTACACCTAAAGAATTGGATATTTGGGAAACAATATTTATAACCAAAAACCGGGATAAAGTTATAAATTTTGAAATTCCAGCATTAACTGAAGTATTAAAACTCAGTGCCCCTAACACCAGATGGCAAAGGGATCGGAGCACCGAAATAGTGGAGGAAGAATGTTCCTTTAATCACCTAACTGCTGAGGATGAGATGGAATGATCTTGATAACGTTTCAATTATACAACATAGTAAGTGAAGTACAGTGTCAATATAGGGACTCATAGGCTACACAAACAGTGTATCTCGGATGCGAGAGCCCCTAGTGGTCTACCGGGGAAATATATGAGTCAACTGGAGAATTCAATGTCAGGAAGGCACGTTGGCCATGGTAGCTCAAAGGTTAAGAGCGACTGGACGGAAACCAGGAGATCCGTGGTTCAAATCCCGGCCATGGCATTGAATTTTTCATTTTGACTCTATCCATCAAATATCTTAGCCTATAGACGGCTAGTGTGGAGAAATGATTAATTTCCATCAATTAACTAAAATAATATGAGTTAAATGATGAAGCCTGGGACTTAAGTATTTACAATAGTAAGTCGCCACAAACGGTGTATCTCGGATGCGAGAGCCCCTAGTGGTCTACCGGGGAAATATATGAGTCAACTGGAGAATTCAATGTTAGGAAGGCACGTTGGCCATGGTAGCTCAAAGGTTAAGAGCGACTGGATGGAAACCAGGAGATCCGTGGTTCAAATCCCGGCCATGGCATTGAATTTTTCATGTTGACACTATCCATCAAATATCTTAGCCTATAGACAGCTAGTGTGGAGAAATGATTAATTTCCATCAATTAACTAAAATAGGGACTCATAACTCAAACTCAAAAAATAATAATGTCCTTTAAGTTTTTGTTTCTTTTGTGTCTGTAGATCAACTTTTTGATGAAATTTGTGTTATAGTTGTTCAATTCGGCAACCTGGTGTATGTGAGTGCACTTCATATTCTGTTTTTGTTAGCGGAATGTTGATTAATCTGTGAACCAAACTCTGGAATACTGCATATTGACGTTGTAATGGGTTAAATGGGTTGCATTTAATGTAATTGTCAACATGTGTTGCTTTTCTGTATATTCCAAATTGTAATCCTGTTGGTGTTCTTATGATTTTCAAATCTAGAACAGGTAGCCATCCATCCTGCTCTACTTCAATGGTGAAAACTATGGATTTTTCTTGTAGGTTTAGCAACTTTATAGCGTCCTCGGTTAGTCTTCTAGGAACTATAGCAAACATATTGTCGACATATCTATGCCAACATTTGAAAACATGTGAAAAGGCTTTAGTAATGTGTGTTTTCAAATTGCTCATGAACAGATTAGCTAGTAATGGTGAACGAGGATTACCCATGGCCAAGCATGCTGTTTGTTGGAAGATCTTGCTGGAGAACGTGAAGCTGTTTTGTTCAATACATAGGATGGTTAATATGATGTATTCCTCTATTTTATTATCCGCAATGTTGCTTTTGGATAACCAGCCTTTCACCAATTTTGGAATTTTTTCTACTGGTATGCTCGTGAATAGAGATCTGATATCAAAGAATACCACCAGCTCTTCAGTTTTTATAACTGTTTTCAATTTTCTTTACCAAATCAAATGACAAGTTTGAAAAGTTTGAATCTCTAAGCATAAAGAATTCATTTGATTTGGTAAAGAAAATTGTAAACACAGTTGGAAAATTGGAAACAAACTAAAATAATAAGAGTTAAATGATGAAACCTGGGACTCAAGTACTTACTATAATAAGTCGCCACAAACAGTGTATCTCGAATGCGAGAGCCCCTTGTGGTCTACCGGGGTAATATATGAGTCAACTGGAGAGTTTAATGTCAGCACGGCATGTGGGCCATGGTAGCTCAATGGGTTAGAGCGACTGGACGGAAACCAGGAGATCTGTGGTTCAAATCCTGGCCATGGCATTGAATTTCTCACGTTGACTATCAAATATTGTTGATATTTGAGTCTTCTTGAATCAATGGTAAAGATGACATGACTTGGCTAATTAGGTCTTTAAACTTTGCCCAATCAGCTTTCCGAATTATTCACTTTGGCTGTTTTATAAAATAAAAAGTTTCACTGTCCATGCTAAAAGTGATCGGAAAATGATAGCTGCCATAAGGGACATTATAAACTGACCAGCTAAATAGATGTGCATTGCTGGGAGAAGTTATTGACAAGTCAATACTACTAAAGGAGTCGTTAGCAAGGTCAGAGTGGCTTGAGAAGTATTAAGTAATATTAAGTTTTGCAGTAATAAAATAGATTCAGAGTTTCCCTCTTTGGTCAGATGTCTTACAACCCCATAGTATATTGTGACTATTAACGTCACCCAATAGTAAGATAGGATTAGGTAATTGGTGTATTATATTTTGAAGGTCTTCAAGCTTAAGCTTATAACTGTTGAGTAAGTATATATTATATATGCAGAAAGAAGTTGGCATTATTACTTTTAGTGCTACTACTTCAAGGGGAGTAGTTAATGGTATTTCTTTATGAATTATGTTATCTTTGATGAAGGTAGTTACTCCACCACTGGCGTGAATTGCTGCTGTTCTATTCTTATAATAAATTGAAAATCCAGGTATGTTCGGTATGAACTGGTCGCTAAAGTTGGTTTCCTGCAAACAAATCACATTTGGCAGATGATTTTTAATCAAACTATTCAAATACTCATGTTGCACTTGAAAACCTCTTGAGATTCCATTTCAATATTGCACATTCTGTTTTTTTGGGACGTATAGAAGTTAAATAAGAAGACAAACAACGAACTAGATAGAATAAATTAAGTTCCAAGAACTTCCGGTATTCTAGATTTGTTAATTTCTAGACCTAGCTTCCCATTCAAGAGGTCCCAAGTTCGAATCTCGGTCAGGGTAAGTTACCTGGATACGGCTTTTTCCGGGGTTTTCCCTTATCCTGAAAGATGAATGTTGGATAACTCTAAGCTCTATGGACCCTAGACTCATTTGAGCATCATTTCACACATTCCATTTATCGTCCGATGTGACTTAACGTTGGAGGATGTAAATTACAAACAAGCAAATAGACCTAGTTTCTTTTCAATATGTGTGAATTGATTCTTAATTCCTTTATTTGTCAGTGATAGGTGGATTATTTTTAATAGTGTCCAAAAGACTTTCCAGGTTATTTGTATAATTGAGAGCTATGGACACTATATCTGATGTTCCTTTTGTGTTTTCTACAGAACTCTTGAGCTGTTGGAAGTCCAAATTGTAATTTTCTGGGCTTTCTTCCATTAATATTCTAACGGGAGAGAGCTGACTGTCTAGCATTGCTGTAGACTCTGTTTTAGCTTCTTATGTGAATGTTGGATCTTCTTTGGTTTTATATTGCTTTAACTGATCATTGTTGCTTTCTAACGATGAGTCTGAGAGATATTGTTGCTCACTTTCTGAGTGCTGACTTGAAGCAGAAATAGGTCTTTTAAGAGCAGTATCCTTGTATTCCTTTTTCTTTATTGCATTAATCTGAGCTGCCTCTATAGGGGTTGGATTTTTTGAGATTTCCAATTCTGACATTGTTACGCATTCAGTCATGGAGGTTTTTCTATTTTCTTCAGTTTTCTTCAGTTAAATGATCATTAGAATCTTGAATGATTGGTTCTTGCGTTGTTACATTCTTTGGTTTGATACTACTCAGATTTTTTTAGGAACTACATTCCTTGTGTTTTCCAGAATTTCTTGGTCTGTAGGAGACTCCAAGGACGATTTGCATTGCTTCGCAAAATGTCCTTCCATTTTGCAAAGGAAGCAGGTCAGGGTATCTGATGAAAAGTAAATCCAGTATGTGATGCCTTCAAATTCTATTGGCATGGATTCAGGCAATTTATTAAAAACATCAGGTTTTACATAAACCTGTCGGCGAAAGCTTGTTATATGGGTGTACCCAGTATAGATATCCCTGCTCTGATGTAGGAAATTGCAGAAGCAGTTTCAATACCTTTATTCAAAAGATTTTCCTCAATCACATGATCTGGAATCACTGGACATGCATTAGATATATAACCCTTTTATTTTTAGTTAGGAGAGGTCTGATTTGCAAGGATATGTCATTAATTTTGATCTTTGAAAACCTTGAGGTTATGTTGTCCACCAAGGTTTTGTTTGTCAAGTAGATGCACACTCTGTTGTTAGAAAAGGCCGCTGGGTCCCCCAGTGCAACACGGCCATCCACCACCACAGCATCACCGGAAACTCCACTGCTTTACCTAGGAGCAACACAAGCAGCTTCACCGACACCACAGCCTAGCCGAGCCCCAACTGCTGCAACCTCCACTCAACCGCCGACAGGGAGCAACACTACACCTTGTGCAGTAGTCATCGGAGTACCCCTGGACCTCCCTGCGAGGTATATCCTTACCGCTACAACACAGAAGTGGCCCAGCCACAAGCGCCACATGGATCTCATCGAGACGAGGCCCAACCACCTGCGTGCGCCTGCATTTTTCAGATCCTCGGGACCGCGACGCCGCCTTGGCCTCAGGCCTGCCCATCTTGGGGAAGCTCTTGAAGGTGGAGGCCAGCAGACTGCAGCGACATATCCCGTGCCGGAACTGCTGCGCCTATGGACACAGTGCAGACACATGCACCGCGCCGCCACGGTGCCACTACTGTGGCTCTCCCACTCCAACTGCAGCCTGCAGGGTCCACGATCTCCGTCGACGCTGCAGGTACTGCGCCACTTGTGACGACCTTGGCCATTTCACAGGGCAGGCGCAGTGCCCTGCTTACCCACGCAGAAACCCAATAAGACCGACACCCCGGAGCACTGCCACCAGCCGATCTACGGCATGGCAGCAAGCACTTGGCTGCCTCCGGGAGGACCTGCAACTTATCACCACCAGACTCCAAGCCCTTGAGGAACTCCTCACATCAATCGCCGCCAACAATCACCGGATTCTAGCCGACGAGGCTCAGGACCTCCACTCAGAGGTCCTTAACCTCAACCAGCGACTGGGCAACATGGAGGAATCCGCCACCGCCGCTGCCCAACAACAGAAGACCAACCACGCCGCCCTCATCAACACACTGACCACTACACATGGACTACTAACTAACCGACTCACTCCACTGGACCAACTCTCCGGTGCACTTAATCAACTACAAGAGACAACGAAGGCCATCAACTCCCAGCTCCAACAAACTGAGCACCTAGCTACTGAACAAAAAGAGATTCTCGCCTCAATACAGCGAAAGTTGCACCGAGTGGAGACACACCTCACAGACACGCTACCCTCCCAACTGACTGACTCTTCTACCATCAGCAATAGACTGGACCAGCTCCACTCGAAACTAGCAGCAATGGACAGCAGCCTCCACGCAAAACTTCACGATCTCAAAATTGCAGAGCAAATAATCGCCGACCACGACGCACAGAACACCCAGAGGATCTGGGCTTATTTCCCCAACATCAGGAGACCACCACGACCACAACCGCACACCTGATGGCCTCAACAACTCCCCTCCCGGAAATAACTACTGGAGATTATGCCCTCCCATGAAATTACATTATTAAAATTCAATAAAGACTACCACTTCACCCTTAACTACCTTCCTCCACTATCACCTTTACCCTCCACGCGCCTCGTTCAAGGCCTTTTGGTCATGTTCGATGCCTGGCAACCATTCCTTACCCACTCGCCGCTATTGACGGCCGGCACTTTTTCTTCACCATCACTAACGGGAGTGCTTTTAGCGGGATCCCAACAAACAACTCCAATGCCTTCCCTTCTTTCTCAGCTTTCATCTTTAGTAGTTAGTAAAAAAAAAAAATACGTGATACGAATCTAATACTTGACTAATTTGCCTAGAGGTAATACATATTGAGTGATAAACTGTCATTTGCTTCAATAATTAAAGCTTGTTCTTTATTTGGCATAGATTGAGCAATTGAAGAGTAACTGCGTGCGGTTGTAGTGTTGCTTTTTGTTCATCTTGCTTTTGTTTTCAGAAGTTGGGTGGCAGACGTGATTTTCCAAACTATTACCCATACAGCGGCTGAAAAAGTTGACCGCTGAAATGTCAGCGATGCATAGTTTTTCTTAGTTATGCCATAATTATAAATCAATAAAATTATTATAAAAATTATTTGTGGTTGGTTTATTGACACTCGTCACTTACTTTTTCATATATTTATGAGAGACTAGTTTCAAAGGCCCTGGCCTCCATTTTCAATCTCTTTCCAACTGGCATCTGTTGTTGTCTGCTCTCTCTGGTGGTGGAACTATGAACTTTTTTGTCAAATTATCTACTGGCGGGATTTCAAAGTTCATTACGCGATCCTTATTTTTCCAGATGAATATGTTCTCCCATGGGATATATTTTAACACCAGATGGCAGAGTAATCGGAGCTCCGTAGTAGTAATCTTTAAGTACACCCAGAGAATTGGATATTTGGGGGAAAATATTCATAAACAAAAACCGTGATAAAGTTATAAATTTTGAAGTCCCGGCATTAAATGAAGTATTAAAACTTAGTGCCCCTAACACCAGATGGCAGAGTGATCGGAGCTCTGTAGTAGTGGAAGAAGAGGAAGGTTGATGTAGTCACCAAACAGCTGAGGATGAGATCGAATGATCTTGAAAACGTTTCAATTATACAACAACAAGTAAATGAAGTTTGAGTGTAAACATAGTGACTCATAAATCAAACTTAAATATGAAGAATACTTCACTGTTAATAATGCTTCTGCTTTTAATATTTATTCTATCCTCTGTGTTTGACTATCTTCTAATTAAATCTGTCTCTTTAAAGACCTAATGGGCTTTGTGTACTCCATGCAACCTTTGGTCATGGAAACCACATGCATCTGTAAAGTCATGGTACACTTTTGATCGGTCACAGTAAAGCAATGAAACAAGATAGAAATGTGAAATCTTCACCAAGGAAAAGCAAACCTATTAAAGATTCATACCTATTCTGTGCAGTTGGATGTGGGCTCCATTTGTTGCCCTACATAAATCTAAATGATAATTCAAGTTCTTCCCATACATGGTTAAGGATGTCTATGTAACAGAATGAACAGAGACTTTGATTCTCTGTATTAAATGATTAATGTTGTTAATATGTTCCCTGTACACATATTGCTTCATATATCCAACAAGTAAAAATGCAAGGGCATCAGATCCAGGGACCGTGGTGGTCCTGGCTTGATGGAACCTCTGCCTATGCACTGCTGGGGGAATGTTGTGTCCAGAAAGTCATGAACATTGTTGGCGTAATGTGGAGGAGCACCATCATGTTGAAAGATGACACCTTTTAGAGATTCTGGCACTGCACACCATTCCAACATGTCAAGGTAGTTGACTGCTATCACAGTCTGCTTTGCAAAGAAAAATTGTTCCTATCACTTTTTCCTGCATCAGGCCACACCACACATTCACTTTAGGGCTGTTACATTCCTACTCTTTGTGGGCATGAGGATTTTCAGCTGCTATATTCGGACGTTATGGCGATGAACATGTCTACTAACATGGAATGTCGCCTCATCGCTAAACACACACTTCCGTTTGTAACCCATTAAATGTAGACGTAACATCTTATGAACTGTCATCTTTCTTAGGTATAATTGTCGAGCATACACATACACTGGTTTTTTAGGTCTCCTTAGATAACTCTCCCATATAGCCTCTACAGACTCATCACTGATTGATGATTCCCAGAACAGGGTTAGTCCACCAAACTGCTGGTATCCAACTGCTTATCCCACCAATTAATGTTATTCCTTTGTGGTGAGGTTCATTGTACACATGAAGATATTTGTGTTGCACTTTGGTCATGGATTTGAATTTATCAAGCCACAGAGCACACTGAACTTTCCTCTGTATGGTCCACCTCTTGACTGGCATTGGCAGGCAGATTTGCTGCTGTGCAGTTCATGGTGTTGCATCATCACCTGCATGAGCACACACTTGCTTATCATACTATGGAAACTTAGAGAGTTTTCCTTGTATTTGGTGAAGATTGCACATTTCTATCTTGTTTCGTTGCTTTGCTGTAACCAAACATGTACCATGACTTAATGGATGCATAATAAATAGAGTTTGGTTTTAAATGAAGTTTTTCTGCCAAATATTCAACCTGATATGGTTGAATAGGTTTGTTCATGTTCATAATAATTTTACTTCTTTCTTAATGTGGCTGTTTTTGCCCAGAAGTTATAAGCTATTGAAGATAATGTATTTGTTGTATCTAAATGTTACTGCAATTAGTAATTTTCGGTAAATCTGTGTGTGAAATCTAAATGTCTCCAAAACCTGTTCTTTGAGGTTCGTATATAAGGTGGCCACAATTAAAAGTGAGGCATTTGAAGGAAGTAAATTGAAGTATGTTGTATATAAATTTCAGACAGTGGGAATTCCATTCGGAGAAAAAGGTTTGAAAATTCACCACCAAAGGATGTAATGGTTCTGTGTGGGGAGTGAAAGGAAGCAAAATGTTACAGGCAACTTTAATCTAACACATTAGTACAAATGACAATTACAAATGGGGCTCATGTTGTCCTTAAACATGCCTCTGAGTAGTATGATCCACTGATAATGTAGCACATCCCCATATGACTCATGTGAAGTGTTATGCACTCCTTTAATATTTGTAAACTATTTATGTGTCCATGATACACCTTGCTCTTTAAATAACTCCACGACCATAATTACATGCGGTAATACCTAGCAAACAGAGAGGCCATTTCATAGGGAATGCACCACTGCTGTAATCGTGGTGAAATGTTGCCAAAAGACTTGCTGCACCCCCAATCCAATGTGACGGGATATTCCAGCCTGCACAAACACGGATGTGGAGCGATCTTGGTTGTTGGCGCCCTGGAATAATGAAATTGGACAGCATTTGCTGGTATTTCCGTGCATAGACAGTACAGATTGCTATTCCATAGTACAGTAGCACCTTGATTAACTGGAACCAGGACCAATCCGAGTTAATGAAAATTTGAGTTATCCAGAGAATGATGGAAAAACGATAAAAAAAAAGAGATGTACATATCACCGAAATACTTTTAATGGAATTTATAAATTACTACTGCCACACTTCAACCTAAAAACACACACACACTGTATGTACTGTAATAGCCAGTGTAATTGTACTGTACACAATATAGTTACAAACTAGTCAGTAGTAAAAAAGGCACTGAGCTTCTGCTGTTTCAGTTTAGTGTATTGCTTTATAAGAAGTACGATCTCACAGCACTTCAACATTAGAAGTTCATTTGGCTATGTTTCGGCTTGACTCGAAATAAAGCATCAATTTCTCTATAAACCAACTACAAATAAACCACTACAAATAGTTAAACTATTAAAAACATTAATCTAATCAAACCAATTGGTCATGCAGTAGAATTGGACACATGGGGAAAGATCTAGCATCAATAATATAATAATAGTATCAATAAACCAACTACAAATAGTTTTTGAGATCAATTTCTCTGTTTGCTACTGCTTGTGCGTGGGTCATAACCACAGCTGGTTAATCAACAGTGTCTGAATCTGAATACTTTTCATCATCAGTAACACTGCGGGGTGCAATAATGCCTTCCTTTGTAATTGGTTTATAACATCCATCATTGTCGATTTGTAACCAATTGTCAATACCTTCATCAACATGGGAACAACCATTGATATTTTCAAAAATATGTATAAAATCTTTTTCCATACTTTTTTTTCTGTTTCAAACTTGTTTTCTGGCAAGTCACACACGCCAGGCTAAAACTTTTTCCATGACTTCATCAGAGTTTCTCTTCCAACCTGATCCCAAGCAAGTGGGGCGAGTGCAATGAAATCGCCCGCTGGCAAGAGAATTCGAGTAATGTACCTACTGAGAATAGTAATTTATTGCCTGTAAACAACCTCGTCGTCAATGTTACAATTGCTAGATGTCACTATGTTTTTTGTTAGTACTACCAAAATCTGAAAATGAAACAAATTTAAATGTTTTCATGGAAGTGTTGAAAACAGTGTTGTATAAATTAAATTAATTGGGAGTCGATTAATGACACAAAACAACACTTACTTTTAAATTTTCCCGGAACCGGTTTCTGAGGCCTTCCCTCTATCTTCAGCCGGACATCGACTTGTTCTCATTGGTGTAGCTGGCAATATTTTGTCATCGGTCTCCTCTGGTGGCGGTTCCAGGAACTTGCTGAACAAATCTTTCTGGGGGATGTCGAAATTGAATACTTTGTTCCTATTTTTTGAAATAAAGATTTGTTCCAATGTGGACAGTTCTTCTTTTCCTGTTGTATGTTTTAGTAATTTTGGTTCTGGATTTATGTTGTGGTTTTGTTCCCAAAAATGCGTTGCAACTGCTGATTTTTCTAATTGTTTGTATTTTATGTTCCTAAAGTGTTCCTTTGCTCTTGTTTCTAAATTTCTTTTGGTTTTTCCAATATAAATTTGACTACTGTCAAAGCATTCAATTTGATATATACCAGATTTTTTATTAGATGGAATGGCATCTTTGATGTTTGAGCAAATTAGGTTTTTTAAGGAGTAATGGTTCACTGGAGCTAGTTGAATGTTTTGTTTTTTGAAGACTTTTTTGAATTTATCAAAGGCCCATAGATGGTAAGTGGATTTTTTGAAGATTATTTTAGTTTCTGTAGCTGAGAGGGTTGTGGATTCCTTTAGTAGTTTCTTCTTTTTTGCTAAGTTCACTATTTTGTCTACTAGTGATTTGGGAAAGTCATCTTTCTGTGCTATTTCAATAATTTTGTTGTATTCTATTTTGTATTCTTCTGCAGTGAGAGGGATGTTGACCAGTCTGTGTGCTAAACTATTAAAGATTGCCTGTTTGTGGGATCTTGGATTGTAGCCATTAGCTTTTATGTAGTTGTCTGTCTGTGTTGGTTTTCTGTAAATTCCAAAGTTTATTCTATTTTTATTTCTGATTATTTTTAGATCTAAAAATGGTAAATACTCGTCTTTTTCAACTTCTACAGTGAACTTGATGCTTTTTTCTTGAATATTTAAAAGTTTTAGTGCATCATTGATGTGTTTTTTTTGGCACTATGGCAAATATGTCATCTACATATCTTTGCCAGAGTTTGAACATCCATGGGAAACCTTTAGTGATCCTTATTTCTAGTGCACTCATGTACAGATCTGCAAGGAAGGGTGATAAGGGGTTGCCCATTGCTAAACCAAAAGTTTGATGGAAAAATTTTGTTTGAAACTGGAAGAAATTCTGTTCTATGCATAATTTGGTAAGTTCGATGTAATCTGAAATTTCAAGTGATGACATTCCAAGTGATTTGAGCCATTTTTCTATCAATGTTGGGAGTTGTTTAAACGGTATGCTGGGAAACCGTGATTTAACGTCAAATGAGACTAGTGTGTCCTCTTCATTTAGTTCAGTATTCTTAATGTGTTCTATAAGTTCATAGGTGTTTTTGATGCTTAGGCTATCGAATTTTGGAAATGAGTAGAATTTGTTTATTAGCCACTTTGCAAGTTTGTATGTTGGTGAATTTATACTGCTAACTATAGGTCTCATTGTTATGGATAAACACTCCTACATATAACATTGTTATATAAACACTCCTACTTACCTTCTGGCAAAATGGCTGTCCAAAAAATTTCAGTCATTTCCACAATTTCATACTCTGAGCATAAAAAACTCTTTAGACCTGGTAGAAAAAATTCAAAATCTTAAACTAAAACCTCATGACACTTTAGTATCCTTTGATGTCCGCTCCCTCTTCCCTAGCATGCCATTAGACATACTTTTGATTCAACTGAAAAAATGGCTAAACTCTATAAACCTAGATGCCAATGCAATAGAAGAATATTTCGCAATGACTGAAATATGTATACATGAAAATTATTTTGTCTTCGATGGAAAATATTATAAACAAATTTCAGGACTAGCTATGGGAAGCCCGCTATCACCATTTTTGGCCAATCTATACATGAGCTTTTTTGAAACACATATAACTAAAGCCTTCCCTTATATTTTTAAAACATGGTACAGATACGTAGACGCCATCTTTGCAATAGTGCCCTACAAACAAATAGATGATGCTTTGAAACTACTCAACCTGCAAGAGCCCAGCATACAATTCACAGTGGAAACTGAAGAGGACTGTACTCTACCTGTTTTGGACCTTAAAATCACAAAAAGCAATGAAAAACTAGAATTTGGTATCCATAGAAAAGCAACACACACAGATAATTACATCATAGCAAATAGTTTCAACCCAATTCCACACAAACATGCCACCATCAACAGTCTCACACACAGATTAGTAAATCTACCCCTCAGCCAGCAAGAATATCAAAAAGAATACCATCAAATCTTAAAAACTGCAATTAAAAATGGATATGGAAAAAACGTAGATAAAAAACTAAAAATTATTCAAACTTCAAAAGATGTTAAAACAGATCACAGCTCTCACACCAATAAAACAAGAAATTCGATTTGCTAAATTTACTTACCACCCCTGGGCCACAAAAATGTTCCAAAAAATATTCAAGGAATACAATATAACATTGGCACCAAAAAACAATTACAACATTAAAAGCCTATTAAATTTTAGATGAGTCGTATTTTTTACACATCTGCTTCACTTACGAAAGTGAAGCAGATGTGTAAAAAATACGACTCATCTAAAATTTAATAATTTTTCGCTTCACTGTGGTATTCCAATACAGTCAAATCTCGATATATTGAAGTGACGTTAAGTCAAGAGGAACACGCGAAAGTTAGATCCAGCCAACTTTAAAAGCCGGACAACATGGAGGTAAGATCGTTCAAATACGAAAGTGAAGCAGATGTGTAAAAAATACGACTCATCTAAAATTTAATAATTTTTCGCTTCACTGTGGTGTGCCAATACAGTTAAATCTCGATATATTAAAAACCTACTTCACAGTAGTAATACTGATAAGATAAAACCAGAGGAAAAGTCAGGCATTTACAAGATTAAGTGTAAAGACTGTGAAAAAATTTACATAGGGAGGACAAAAAGAAACATAGGCACTAGAAAGAATGAACACTTCAGGCACTTAAGATACAAAAATATTGATAAGTCCGCAATAGGAACTCATTTCTGATCTGAAAATCATGAAATTGAAGATAGCACAGAATTACTAAAATACATACAAAAACATAGTGAACTCGTCATATGGGAGAGAATATACATAGAAAAGCATAAAAACCAACTAATGAACTTTGAAATCCCCCCAGAAGAAAATCCCACATTTAAGTTCATCACTAAATCAACAGATGGCAGCAGCAACTCCAGAATTACGCACACCCACCACACCACTGGATCAAGCTTTAGTCGCATAAGAGCAGAAGATGCAAACGATGATTTGCGAAACATGTCCTCAAAATAGGTATGAAAGTGAAGCAGATGTGTAATAAATACGACTCATCTAAAAATTAATAATTATTTCGCTTCAATGTGGTGTTCCAATACAGTTAAATCTCGATATAGTTTGTAGTTTGTTTATCACACTACTTCATTTACATTTTGATTTTTTGTGGGACTAGTTGCAGCAGCAGTTCATTTATTCATTTATTATCTGCTTAAGCAAATACAAATGATTCATAGCATTGTCAAGTCAAACTTTGTACATGAACAGAAATAATGACACAGTGATTAATATATACTAAAGCAAAATTCAGAGCTAACATATATAAGATACTATGTTTACAGTACATAATACATTACAATTCACATAACAAGTACTACTTATTTAAGCAGTAATTAAATCCTTTAAGATATTTGTCAAGTGAATAGAAGCAGCCTCTCAGGCAAAATTTCTTTAATTCTAGATTGAATTCAATCACAGGCTTCACAACTAAACTCTTATTAAGTTATATCGAAATTGAAGTTTTATTTGTGGCTTCAATACAATACTTTTAATTGGTTGGTTTCCACTTTTTAGTAATTACTATCTTTTCCATCCTCTGTGTATTCTGCTTTTACCAAAATTACTATTTTATTCCCCTTATCTGCTTAAGAAAGAATTTTAGAAAATTAGAGTAGTTAATCCAACATTACCAAGAATATATGGACTACCAAGAATTCATGAAACAGGAAAAGCCATGAGACCTATCACTAGTAGCATAAATGCCACCACATTATAATTTGGCCAAATGGTTACTAAATAAATTCAGTAACTTCCCAAAGTTTGAAAGTGCAAATTTAAAAAACACTTTAGACCTCGTAGGAAAAATTCAAAGATATAAATTTGGACAAAAATGACAGAATAGTTTCATTTGATATCACATCATTATACCCAAGCATACTAACAGAAAAATTAGACACTATTAAAAAAATGGCTAACTACAATGAAATGGAATCAGTAGAACCAGAGGAATATGTTCATTAACAAAATTATGCATTAAACAAAACTCTTACTACAAACAGAAATCAGGGTTATCAATGGGCAACCCACTTTCACAGTTTCTGGCAAATTTATTTATGAGTGCATTCGAAACACAAATTAAAAGGGCCTTCCCATGGACCTTCAAGGTTTGGTATAGATATGTTGTTGACATCTTTGCAATAGTTCCAAATAACCGCTTATATGATGTATGAAACTACTCAATCTTATAAGAAAAAAACTATCAATTCAAATACAAAAGGAAGTCAATGGACCTTTCTCTTTCTTAGACCTAAATATAATCAGGAATGGCAAAAAAATAAAATTTTGAATTTATGGGAAGCCAACAGTCAGAAAATTACATATAAAATCATAACTACAACCCAATTATACACAAACATGCAATAATAAACAGCCTTACACACAAACTAGCCAACATACCCATAGATAAAGGAGAATACTTCAAAGGACAAAAATCCATACTTCACACAGCGAAAAAAAAAATGGAGACAACAACAGTATGGTGTTTAAGAAAATTAAAATGGCTGACCTAAAGAAAACCATTAAGGAAGCAACCACATTCACTAAAGAAAAAGAAAGCAACAGCATATTCAGTGCATTCACATACCACTCAAAAACATTTGATAAATTCCAAATGAACTTTAAGGAACAAAATATCATCTTGGCACCTACAAATAGATACTTAGTTTTAAAATTGCTAAATTCAAAAACAAAAGATGAAGTCCCACCAACTAACAGATCCAAAATATACCAAATAAGTATAAATATTAAAAGCAGAAGCATTATTAACATTGAAGTATTCTTCATTTCTGAGTTTGATTTATGAGTCACTATGTTTACACTCAAACTTCACTTACTTGTTGTATAATTGAAACGTTTTCAAGATCATTCGATCTCATCCTCAGCTGTTTCGTGACTAAATGAACATTCCTCTTCTTCCACTACTACGGAGCTCCGATCACTCTGCCATCTGGTGTTAGGGGCACTAAGTTTTAATACTTCATTTAATGCCGGGATTTCAAAGTTTGGGAATAAAGAACTCCTTAGAATTGATAAATCACCTACAGAAGTACAACATCCCGGAAAACCACATACTAGTTTCGTTTGATATTAAGCCACTTTTTACAAGCATTCAAGTAGAAAAAATACCTACACTCCTCAAAAAATGGCTAACCCAGACTACAAAGGACCCCAGAGAAATAGATGACATTATCAGTCTTAAAGATTTATGCATAAGGAATAACTACTTCATGTTTAACCAAAAATTCTAGAGACAATCAAAAGGATTAGCTATGGGGAGCCCACTTTCGCCTATTTTAGCAGACCTATACATGAGCTATTTTGAAACACACATAGTAAAGCCTTCCCACAGATTTACAAATTTTGGCAGATGCTATCATTCCGGAAAAACTTAGAGAAGATTCTCTAAAATTACTAGACCTGCAAGATAATCACATCCAGTTTACAATGGAAGTAGAAAGAGACAACACCCTACCCCTTTTTGGACCTCAAGATAACTAGAAATCGTCATGGTGTAGATTTTGGAATATACAGGAAGCCCACACACATAGATAATTACATAAAGAAAAATGAATACAACCCAGTTTCACATCAACTAGCTACCTTTAGAAGTCTAATTCACCGGCTATACAACATTCCACTGAGTAAGGAGGAATTTTTGAAAGAACAACACAAAAGAGATAGTGGTATTAAATGGATTCAACCCAGCCATCATAAGGAAAATGATGAACAGAAAGGAAAAAACTGAAGATAATATCAAAAAATACCACTCTCACACCACTTAAAAACACAAATTGACAATATAGAAAATTCACCTACCATCCATGGGCTTCTAGAAAATTTGAACGAATCTTCAAAAGACTAAACTTAAAATTAGTCACTTACTTGTTTATATTTATGAGATACTAGTTTCAAAGGCATTTGCCTCCATTTTCAATCTCTTTTCAACTGGCCAACCTCAAATTGTTTATTCCTCAAGACTTGTTGGCCTATTAGTTATATGTGTTTGGAGGAATTTAGTAACAGTGACATCAAAATTAATCTCAGATACTATTTGTAGTTGGTTTATTAATACTCGTCACTTGTTTATAGTTATGAGAGACCAGTTTCAAAGGCATTCGCCTCCATTTTCAATCTCTTTCCAACTGGCCAAACTAGTCTCTCATAAATATAAACAAGTAAGTGACGAGCATTAATAAACCAACTACAAATAGTTTCTGAGATTCATTTTGATGTCACTGTTACTAAATTCTTCCAAACACATATAAGAGAAACTTGTTAACTAGGCAAAAAGAACACCAGAGGAACATTAAGTTGAAACAAATAGAAAAATCTGCAGTTTCACACCATTTTTGGACAGAAAACCACAACATTGGCCACAACATTAAACTGTTAAAAAATTTAAGCACACCCATAGAATTGGATATTTGGGAAAAAATATTCATAACAAAAAACCGTGATAAAGTTATAAATTTTGAAATTCTGGCATTAAATGAAGTATTAAAACTTAGTGCCCCTAACACCAGATGGCAGAGTGACCGGAGCTCCGTAGTAGTGGAAGAAGAGGAATGTTCATTTAGTCACCAAACAGCTGACGATGAGATCGAATGATCTTGAAAACGTTTCAATTATACAACAAGTAAGTGAAGTTTGAGTGTAAACATAGTAACTCATAAATCAAACTCAAAAATACCAAATAAGTTTTAAGAATTGTGAAAAATGCTACATACGTCAAACTAAAGAAACCTACAAAACAGAAACAAAGAGCACTTTGGAAATATCAAATTGAAACGAGAAGACAAGTCAGCAGTAGCATTTCATTTTTGGAACGAAAACCATGACTGACCCAAATCCAAAATTACTAAAAGTAGTGATAAATTAAAATAAACTGACATGGGAGAACATATATGTAAAATTAAGGTCCGAGTAATGAACTTTGAAATTCCACCAGTAGATTATTTGACAAAGAAGTTCATAGTTACCCCAATGGAGGGAAGAGAGCAGACAATAGTTGGAGAGAGGTTGAAAATGGACACAACAGCTTCTGAAACTAGTCCCTAAATAATATAAAAATGTAAGCCACGAAGTGTCAAAAAACTGATTACAAATATTATTAAATTTTAGATGAGTCGTATTTTTTACACATCTGCTTCACTTTCGTACGAAAGTGAAGCAGATGTGTAAAAAATACGACTCATCTAAAATTTAATAATTTTTCGCTTCACTGTGGTGTTCCAATACAGTTAAATCTTGATTACAAATAGTTTTTTCAATTAATTTTGATGTAACTGTTACTCAATTCCTCCAATTACGCATAACTGTTCATTAACTTCGAGGAGAGGAATACTACACTGAGTGGAGAGTGTTATCTGGCCTACTACTCAGACTACATGCTTCCACCAAAGAGAAAAGGCAAGGAAAGCTGAGTAGAGGTATGCACATTCTTCACAACAGTCCATGTGTGCACACAGCTTTTGTTACAAAGGTAGCTGTGTGGAAATATTATTTCAAGGACATAAAACATCCACCCTACAGCTCCCAGTGATTTATTTCCTCTTGTCAAAACTCAGGAAGAACCTTCAAGGAAAGAAATTTAAGTATGACAAAGAAGTGATGGAGAAACTTTCTTTTGTGCTACGCGAGAATATTTTCTAAGTCCAAAGGTGCACTTATACGCATGCGCAAGCAGACAGCCACCCGGTTCTCGTGTTGCAGCCAACATGAGAAACATATGCAAGACTTGTAGCCAACCTCTGAAAAAACGCCCCAAACGTAGGTGACGTAGTCTGTGTGCAAAGAAGCAGGCTAAGTTATCGCCTGGTCAAATTTTGTTACTCATGCACTACTTCACACATAAACAATCGTATGACATGACCATAATGGAGGACTTTTTAGGAAAAAGATGCAGGAGTCACAGACTGTATCAGACTGGTTTGGCTACTGCCGCGAAGTATGCATGATGACACCAAGTATACTGCAAGGGGGGAAATTGGCGGTCCTGGCCACGTCGTTCAAATCGACAAATGCAAAATGGGATGACACAAGTTTCATTGTGGGGACGTCGTAGATGGCAACTGGATCTTGGGAATGATTGACGTGGAAATGAATGAGGTGCGGATGACGATATGCCCCAACATATGGGATGCAAATATGCTCTACAGTCTAATTGCAGCATCCACGATGAAATTTGTGTCGTCCTATTTTACATTCGTCGATTTGAACGACGGGACCGCCTATTTTCCCTCTTGTAGTATACTTGATGTCATTTGACATCATGCACACTTCGTGGCAGTAGTCGAACCAGTCCGATACAGTCCGTGAGCTCATTCATATATTTTCTATGGGACACTCCATTATTGTCGTGCCATAGGACTTTTTATGTGCAAAACAGTACATGAGTAACAAAATTTCACCGGGCAATAACAGCCTGCTCAAACCATGTTAGTGTTTAGTTAGCTATGTGGTGCAATTTAGGTACTACTTTGTGTTAGTCTGCTAGATAGTGTAATATAGGGACAAGTAAGGCTGTTGGCAGCATTGCGTTCAGTGGAGAAACAAGCACAGTTTGGTTGCACTGAATTCTTCAACATGGCTACATTAAGCAGTAAGTAAATAAACAAACAATTAAAAATGTTAAAAGAATGCCCTCCAACATGAAATTGCATTAAAAAGGAAAGAAAGTATATTGAAAATCATGGTTGTATATAAAAATATCAAAAAGTGTGAAGGAATAAGAAGAAATTGCCGCATCACATATTAGAAAGAAGAGTCGAAGTGATGAATGCTATTTATGTCCATTTTGCAAAAAATGGCTTCTATTTTTGTGGAGGGGATTGAAATGCTAATTTAAAGTGAAAAGTGCATTGCAATAATGTGCTACTATATTAAAAAGCAAAATATAGTTTTTGTCCTTATCTTATCTTTTTCTTTATTTTTTTTTATTTGTGTACTAAACTATTACAATTGTTGAGCTGATCACCAGTATTTGGCCCAGGCCATTATATTGGTGGGCAGCCCGTTAAATTACAAAATGTGTAATACACTACTTACATTTCTATTACTACTAGCATTACTACCATTACTACTATTGCTTATACACTATTGTTCATTTCCTTTTTTCACAGTCCACTTCCATTTATTTTTCACTTTATCTAAGAACTGTCCTACATTCTTTAGATTTTTATCTATAATTTTACATATATCAGGACTTCGCTTAATTTTTCTCCAGATGTATTCTTTTCGCCAAATCTCTGTTTCCCTGCATTCAAAAAGGATATGTTCCACATCTTCCTTACCCACACACAATGAGCACTTGTCTTGCACAAACCCATTCCGTTGCCCTTTCAGCCTCCACATTCCTGCTCTCAGCCATGCTATCCCCTTCCTTTCTTCATTAATGGTTTTATCTATATACTGATCCACAACTTCCCACCCATTCTCAAGCCCCCATATTTCAATGCCATATAGCATTCTGGCCTCGACTACAGAACTATATACTCTTTCCAACCATTTGATCTCCATCTCCGGCATTTTATATAGACACCCTCTCACAGCCATCATTGCTGCTTTCCCTTTAGCCAGTGCTGATTTCTTTTGTTTTTCCCATTTGCCTCCTGCATCTAATTTTAATCCTAAGTAAGTACAGTCACGCACTACTTTGTATTCAGCTTCTCCCTTCTTCCACTTTTCATATTTACTCAATTTAGTTCCTTTTTTAAATACTACAATTTGAGTTTTTTCGCTGTTTACCTGTGTGTAGTTTTATCTTATCTAGAAAATGGTTAAAACAAAAACGTACGGTTTATCCTTCTAAATAGGAAAGAACTTGCAATCATATTAAAATATACCTACCATTTGAATCAAAGATTTAATGGCATTCATAATTCTCAAAATATCTTAATTTATTTCTAGGTTTTCCAGTACTGAAGACTAGATAGGTTTCCGGCTATGAAACTACCAAACTTCTTCACATGGCAAACAAAAGCAACTTTTCATATAGACAGAATATCGTCACAGAATCTTGCATGAAATCATGGAAAACAGTGTAACTAAACTATTTCTTATTTTGAAATCATTTATAATAGGTAGGGAAAAACTTTGTTCATGAAGTTGCATATAAGAATGCTTTTTCAGCGAATATAATATACCAAAGTAAAATGGAATTTGTAACATATAGAGGAAATCCTGAATAGTGCATAGTGTTATTTTCTATAAATAGCTATATTGTCTCTCACAGCAGAGAATACTGTTCCATGCCCATAATTGTCACCACTCTTTATCATCTATGATTTAGAAAGAAGGGCAAATTTTAACTAATAGTGTAGCTTCCATAGTTAGGTGAAAGGAAATATTGTATTTTACCCAAAAATTTGATAATGAGATTTCAGAAATACATGCTATAAGACCTCTGATTCCTATAAAAAAAAGGTAACTTTTAAAAAATGTGCGTGTGTGTGTGTGCTTGCATGTGTGTGGGAGAGAGAGAGAGAGAGATAGAGAGAGAGAGAGAGAGAGAGAGAGAGAGAGAGAGAGAGAGAGAGAGAGAGAGAGAGAGAGAGAGAGAGAGAGAGAGAGAGAGCGTGCGCATGCTTGCTTGCAAGCATGTCATACATTAAAGACTCTATGTTGAGCAAATACAGAAGTGGATAGCTGAGTGAGATACCATTTAAGCACACCAAACAGAGGTTTCCATAAATCCTAGTAACCCAAGTTACCTATATAGAAATTTCTTCCTTATTTTTGTTTTACCAAAACATTTCTAATACAGTACAATTTCATCAAAGCAGAACATGTATAATTCAGAAATCTGTCTAAAGCAAAAAACTGCATTGGTATCGACTTATGCAATACATTTTTATACGTCAATTTTTTGTATAAAACCAAACTTGTGTAATGCAGAGTAGAATCTAAATTTTAAAATTAATTAATAAGTAATTGTGTAATGTGGAAAAGCAGCATTATACATAAGGATTACTGCATTATGTTATATTATCATTATTCACTTCTCCACAAGCTAATCACTTCTTAATAGTTACTACCTGAAATCGAATCTATTCTGCCAAATTTTTTAAAATTATAATAGTCTTTTTTTTAAGGGTAGAAATATCATAAGCAGTTTTTGATATTTAAATTTTTCAATCTTTTATTGTATGAAGTCTTTATTAAAACCATTAATTAAATAAGTATTAATAATATGTTTACATTCTTTATTAAATTCCTCTTTATTCAAGGGCATATTTATTAATCTACAAATTAAACTATTCAAAACAACAAATTTATGTGAAAAAAATAAAAGTTTTAACCCTTTTTCACATAAATTTGCTGTTTTTAATAGTTCGATTTATAGATTAATATATATACCCTTGAATAAAGTGGAATTTAATAAAGAATATAAACATATTATAAAAGACGATTATAATTTTAATGAATTTACTCACCCGCCTTGGTTTGATAAACATTTTCAAAAAAAACTTTAAAGAGTTTGGTGTAACTTAAGTTCCTCAAAATAAATATAGTATTAAAAATTTACTACATTTCTCTAAAAAAGATAAAATTCCTAATAATAAAAAATCTGGTATTTATAAATTTAATTGTTCAGATTGTGATCAGACGAAACGTAATTTGGAAACCAGAATGAAAGAGCATTTTCATAACATTAAATATAAACAATCTGATCAATCTGCTGTAGTAGATCATTTTTGGTCATTTAACCATGAAATAAATCCAGAAGTTAAATTATTATAACAATGAAATGGTCCGATAGATTTAATGGTTTGGAAAAAATATTTATTTTAAAAAATAAACATAGCGTAATGAATTTTGAAATACCAGCAGTTGATTCTGTTTTTAAGTTTATTTCATTTTCAGATTTTCGTAATACTGGCAAAAACATAGTAACCTCTGATAGTATCGTTGACAATGAAGTTATCTGATAGCTGAGGATGTAAACAAGGGTTTACAAAATCGATCTCATCAATTAATAAGAAAAATTTACATCTTTTCTTAAGATAAGTGAAGTTTTAGTTGCAAATAGTTATATTTGTGTGGTATTCAGTGACAAAGTAACATCATGCCTAACAAAAAATACATTCACTCAGAAGATGAACATTATCGAGGCAAGTGAGAAAGATAAACTTTTTGTTTGCAAAATGATGTTATCTTTAAAGTGCGGTAAAATGCCTATTTATAAAGCTTTAAAGAACGAGGTTAAGATGAGTGATGAAAGAAGGGAACAGGTGAATGAAAAGAAAGTCAAAGGAGACAGGAATTGAAGAAATTAACTGGACTGTATGGGAATGGTTCTTATGTATGCAAGCAAAACACTTAGCTTTGTCCTGACACATGCTAGAGAGTGAGGCTCTGAAATTCACTAAAGAGATAGGAAATATGGAGTTTAAGGTATCTACAGGACAACTGGACAGCTTCAAAGCTAGACACAATATTGTGTGTAATGTGTGGTGGGAGGGAAGTGTAGTGAGGAAATGAAAGACAAAATTCTACTGCTAATTATGGATTATGATCCTAAAGACATGTTCAATGCTGATGAAACAGGAATTATTTTATTGAATACTGTCTTCAAAATCTCTCACAATTTAGTTAAAAAGTGTGTTGGTGGAAAACTATCCAAGGAAAGACTCATTGTACTGTTGTACGAAACAAAATGCAGAAGCCACTGGTTATTGGAAAGGCGGCAAAGCCTTATTAGACTTCAGCAAGTAACCAGCCACATGGCAAAGCAATGGATGGTGACTAGTCTTAGGGAATAGTGGTTGGGTTCTTTCAATGAAAAAAAATCTCTAAGTGTTCCTCCCAACATTAAGTTATTGAATATAAAATTGGTTTGGTTACCACCTGGTTCAACCAGCATCAAAGAACCAATGAACCAGGGAATTATTTACACATTCAAGTCCCATTATAGGCAATATCTGATGTCGTCTTATTTTAAATGTTGAAGATAACTTCTTTCAACATAAGTCACATCAGACAATCAATGAAATGGGTGAAATTATGCTCAAATGAGTCTAGGGTACATAGAGCTTAGAGTTATCTGACATTCAAATTTCAGGATAAGGGAAAACTTCGGAAAAAGACCTTATTCAGATAACCTATCCTGACCAAGATTCAAACTCAGGACCACATGAATGTGAGGTAGAAATGTGACACTCTTGCATGGTAAGTTTCTGTTGGATGCAGTGATGGATTGGTCTATTACGTGTTTCAAATAGGATGATGTTTGTCCTTGAGCGCTTCTAGGTGAGCAACCAATCAAAATCCTGCGGTGTTGTCGTATTGCTATTCCCCCTGTGTGGTGTGTGACAAATGCCAAACTAATCAATCTCTAATAAATACTATTCTCGCTAAGACAAAAATTCAGATTTTGCAGAAACTGGTCCATGAGGAAGGAGAGAGTAATGTATTTAACATAACCGTAAAAACCCTATATTTTTAGCTCAAATAGTTTTCCTAATACAAACAAAGTAGATACCATTATATTATAACAATGTGTTGCGACGTAATCACTGTAATGAATATCATTATTGGTTAGCATGTGTGTGTGAACGTATATTTGAAATTACTCAGAACTGAAACGTAAACATTTGACATGACGTGACAAAAGAAATAGGTACTTTGAATAAGCCAAGGAATTTGTTAAATTCAATGAGAGGAAAAAATACACTTCCTGCTGGTCTGGCAGGATGTATCTAGTCACATATCTTTGTTTATGAATGGTTTGTAATCTCTATTTAATGCTCTAGAGAGTTCAAAGCAGTATTATTCAGTTACTCTTCCATGAAAAAGTGTATCAGCTGGATCAATGAGACATGCTCCACCTTCCCCTTTACTACTGCCAGAACAATCCAATTCAGTTCAAGTGGGCTAATATTATGTTGCAAGCAGAAATAATATTTTTAAACTGACTGACACTGAACGACTTATTCATGAAGAAATTAACAAGCAACACAAAAAGACTAGGAAGACTGCGTGAGACATCAGATAAACTACAAGACTACGACTTTTAGAAAGAAATAGCACAAAACGAGATTTTGGAACCTATCATCATAAATTTGCAGTACTTAGACGATGAAGACAATGACAATGATGAATTATCTCTTAACGTAAGTAACATTCACAGCTATACGGATGCACTGCTGGTATTTTGTTGGATTAGAAAAATAAGTAATTCATAAACTATAATTAATTTTAAACTAAATATTTAAACCATTTGCGTTATATATGAATATCCATGTTGCAATTGTGATTTCAACAGCTACATTAATATAAAATTTTGGAAAATTCAGTTTGCATTCCCTTACGTCTGGTACCAAGAAGACTCACAAGTGTGCGAGAGAGAGGGAAATATAAAAAGAGTGGGGATAACGAGTGGCAACTGTGAAGGCTCTAAAGCATCTGATTCGCTACAGGTGAGAACTCTTCCTATTTGAAACACATACCAGTAAGGGAGTTAAAGCCCCAAACAATCACGAAGTGCTTCAAAATAAAGAAGTTTGGAGAAGATGAAAAAAATGATTTACTGTCACTGAAGCTGTGGTAAACCCAGCAGCAATTGCAGATATAATTAAAATACAGAACATTTCATCTAGTCCAAAGGACTATGTTTAAAGTGATAACCTCTTGTCAACTAATGTAACCTTTACTTTGACACAGATCTAATAGAAATTTTATAACTAGCTAGATATTAATCGGTGAAATGTTAGAATTGCATCTGGTCAGAATATTCTCTATAGATCTAGAAAGACTGAATTTTGATTTTGTTTCTATCACTTTGAATGAGAACATAGTACATGGCTAAGTACAAGAACCAAACTGCTGATTGCTTTGTGACAATTCTTTCTTTCAGCAGGTGAAATACTGAATAATTAAAAGTAGCATGGTGGTAGCATGTCTGCCTCACATTCAAGAGGTCCCGAGTTCAAATCTCGGTCAGGGCGAGTTACCTGGATAGGATTTGTTCCGGGGTTTTCCCTTATCCTGATAGACGAATGTCGGGTAACTGTAAGCTGCATGGACCCCGGACTCATTTGAGTATCATTTCACCCATTCCATTCATCGTCCGATATGACTTAATGTTGGAGGATGTAAATGAAAAAAAAAAGCTAACTTATATGTGAACATACATACAACTCTTCCTAAGACCTGAATAACTGGAATAACATTTTAATTGGCGATGGACTGCAGGACACGAGGTGTTCCATACATAGCCGCCAAACAACTTGACATGGATGAGACATAAAGGCCAGCAAGCAGCAGATACCCTGAAACAATAAATATCTAGTTCATTAAAGATGTTCAAACATCATAGTACTACACATGCACATAGCTGTTAACTGTGTGTTTGGTACCAAGCTTTGTTAAATATATGGATGAATCCTTAAAAATGCACATCTCCTTACATTAGCCCTTTACTTGTTTCACATTCATATTGTGACTTTGTCCAAATTTTAAACTGTCACTTCACTCCATTTTCCTTTCACTTAAAAACATTGTTCCATTTATATAGGATGTTTCTAAATTACACCAAAGAAAAACTTGGAAGTAGACAGATAACCTTGTGTGAATCATATTTTGTCAAGTAACCTAAAGGCTACGATGCTTCGTTTCAGTGCAAGATGAATATTAAGAGGAAGGAACTGGAGAATACAGAGTACACTCATGTCAGTCCAAGAGACATATGTTATTACTACCATCACTAGGTTTGTTTACTTCCAGGGCTCACTAGCATTCAGTATTATTTACAGCATGTTTGCTTACTTCCCATTCTGCCCCTTCTAACTGTTATTCTACGTACTGCTTCATTTTTAATGTGTCTTTAACTGTGAACAAAAAGTAAGGTTTGGGAAGTACAGCAGAAATGGAAGGTTACACAAGGCATGAATTGACCGACATGCATTTGGTAAAGCATTAACATGTGGTCATTAGGCGCAGAGGATTTACTGGGAAAGTTTTCTAAACTGCCAGTATCCTCAACATAAATTTATAAATTTTTCAGTATTCATCAGAGACGCGAATGGCGGTCATTACATAGGCGAACAGATGGGCAAAGATGGAGGCTCCTTGCGGAACCATACATTTTGCCCAATCAACTGAACGCCAATAATTATTTAATATTTCTTCAACATGTTCTGCTTGAATTACTACATCTGCTTCCTCTCAAAAATCAGAATGAACATGTGGTTTCAGCATGATGGGGCACCACCACGTTCTCCTGATTGGATGCCAATGGATTTCTTTTTGTGGGGCCACATGAAGGCAATGGTTTTTGAAACTGCTGTTGACAGGGGGGAAATCCTTGTAGCGTGAATTGAAAATGCAGCAGCTGAAATCACGGAAACTCCTGGCATCTTTGGAAAGGTAAGACAAGGTATGGCATGGCGCTGCACTGCTTGTCTGGAAGTCAATGGATGTGTGTTAAGCACTGTTGATGTGATAAGACAACCAATTGGAGCAATTGTCTGGGCCCCCACCCCCACAAGCCTACTTACATCCACTCCTTTCACTAACATTCTTCTTGTACTGAAAACGAAGCACCGCAGCCCACAGGTTCCTTAACCAAACATGCTTAGAAGAAGGGTATCTATCTGCTCCCAAAGTTTTTAGGTCTCATTAGAAACATCCTGTATATCCAAGAAGCTAGAAACAGTGATTAAGATGTATTTCGGGAACATGTATTTCCAACTTCAGAACACGTCACACTGAACTGTTTTGTTGTTTCTGTTGTGATGGTGGTCTATATGGCGGCATCATGTGACGGTGAAATGTACCTTCAGAGGATACTTGGTGGCATTACATCAAAATTCCTTAACTGTCGTTTGTGTTTCAAAATGAAGATCTTTTCCCATATGTCCAATTCTGCTGCATCTTATGTGTTCATTTAGTTTGGTTTCTAGATTTCCTTTTGTTGTTCCTATATATACTTTATTACAATCAGAGCAATTGATTTTGTAAATTCTAGCTTCTTTGTCTTGTGGTCTTTTGCTCGTAATATGAGATGCTTAAAATACAAACAAATGGATAAATCTGCAATTTCACACCATTTCTGGACGACCAACCACAACATAAAACCAAACATTAAACTAATCAAACCAACCAGTCATGCAGCAGAAGTAGACACATGGGAAAAGATCTTCATTTTGAAACATTAACAACAGTTAATGAATTTTGATTTACCACCACCAAGTATCCTCTGGAAGTACATTTCACTGCCACATGATGCCTCCATTATAGACAACCACCACAACAGAAACAGCATCAGTCAATTGGATGCATTTGAGGATGGGAACACATGACCCCAAAACATGTTAACAGATTAAAACAGGTGACAGTGTTACTAGTACCAACTCATCTTAAGACAATACAACCTAATTTAACTTTTGTTGAGACTTGCTTATCTCAAACTGTTACTACCCAAATGCAAACTAATTCTATTTATATATCATTTCATTTTCCTTGCATCATAATGAAACACCCACAACACAGCCTCTTCTTCCAGATGGTTCGCTTATTGGGGATTGAACATACAGCAGCTTGAATTCCTTGCAGTAACTTCAGACACTGTAAGATGCCACAGAAATGTACTTGTTAACTTGTCCATTCAAGAACTTGCTGACTTTGCTAAACTGACTGACTGACGATGCTGGTTATTTGGTGATAACACCTCTGATTATGCACGTTTGGTGGAGCTTAGTAACAGTGACATCGAAATTAATCGAAAACAGCTATTTGGAGTCGGCTTTTAACACTCCCATCACTTACATTTTTATTTTATGAGGGACTAGTTTTGGGAGCCATTGCTTTCATTTTCAACCTTAAAGGTCCAACTATTGTCCATTGCTGTTGTTGTCTGCTCTCTTCTCTCTTGTGGTGCAACTATGAACTTCTTTATCAAATTATCGACTGGTGGAATTTCAAAGTTCATTACTTAGTCTTTATTTTTCTCTCATTTGTAAATTCATCCAATCCACTATATCTTTTGCATTTTAATGCATTTATCTGCGCAATAACTTTACTCTTAATTTCACTAAGCACCACTAAGTTTCATACTTTTTTTTCATTTATTGGCACATACTGGGTTTGTTTTATTCTATATTTATATAGTGCTCATTGCAGTGTTTAGCTATCTTTATGGGATCTTGTATCACTTGGTTGTTTATTTCAATGAACATATTTCCCTACGTGATGAATTAACAACGTTCCATGTAGCTTTTATTTTATGCATTTTTTTATATTTTTATTATGCAACCTTTTTTTCTCTTATTACATTATTTAAAATCTTATTGTATATTTCTATTTAATTATAGGATTTAGCATCAATATTTGGGTGCCTTAGACTATTCAGAAACTGAATACGCTTTTCGGAGATGTCTATACCTTTAGAGGTCCAAGTCTTACCCTTTCACTTCTTAAATTTCACTTTGTGAAATGGTATTGCTGCATATGAACTGTTTCTTGAAATGTTATAAAAGTGTTTTAGTTAATTGATGCAAATTAATCATTTCTCCACACTAGCCATATATAGGCTAAGGTTTATGATAGATAGTGTCAACATGAAGAACTCAATGCCATGGCCGGGATTTGAACCACGGATTTCCTGGTTTCCATCCAGTCGCTCTTAACCTTTGAGCTACCATAGCCAATGTGCCGTCCTGACATTAAATTCTCCAGTTGACTCATATATTTTCCCGGTAGACCACTAGGGGCTCTCGCATCCGAGATACACTGTTTGTGGCGGCTTACTATCCTAAGTACTTAAGTTCCAGGCTTCATCATTTAACTCTTATTATTTTAGTTAATTATAAAAGTGTTCTAATTTCTTTCTTTATTGTTTTGCATACCCACTCATTTTATTGAATTTATATTTTTCTTACAGCGTCAAGTGTAGTGTTATTAACTATCCTTACAGTTTCTAGTATATTACCTGTTTAAGTTCCTTGTTTACCTAAAGTTGTAGTTTTAATTAGTTGTCCACAACGATCACTAATTCCCACTTTTAAAATATTGCTACTCAACTCTTCTAGTTCTAAATTTGTATACATGTGATCGACACAGGTGGAGGAATGATTAGTTACGCTTGTGGGCTACGTTTTTATTAATGTTAAATTGTTTCTCTCTAGCACTTCTAGTAATGGACATTTCCTTTTACTTTCTATAAGTGCATCTATATTGATATCTCCAAAAACAATTATATGTTTAATTTTTACTATGCTATACAAGCAGTCTTCTAAAATTTTAAAGAAATCTTTTTTTGTTTGCAATTAACGGACTATACACTCCTAATGTTATAAGATGTTTCTTTTCTAAAGTAATCTCAATTGCAACTAACTCACAACACATTTCAACACTTTTTTGTAGTCAAGTTCTTTATATTTTAACCCATTTTCGAACATATATTAAAACTCCTCCACTTCTATGTTTTTCCCTGAATAAACTGGACCTAAAGTGTAATTTTTGTAGCTATTTACCTTTATTTCTTCAATCTTAAGTCCCTTGTTCAGGAAGTATTATAACATCTAACTGCATGGTTAATATATTTTGTTTAATTAATGCATTTTTGTTTGCAATGCTTCGAATACTCTGATGAAGTATTTTAAAAGTTTTTTGTTTAAACTTACTTTTTGTTACTGTGTGTTTTTTATAATTAAAATGATTTTGCAAATTTAGGTTAGGACTAACTTGTACCTTACCTCCTTGTACTTGTGTACTTACTGTATAATAACCTATTTTATTAGTTTTTAATATGCTATTTGCACTTCTCATGCTTAGTTTCCCTGTACTTTACATAGATTAATTACAATTTTCATTATTCTTACTAATTTTGAAGAATCTTCTCTGTTCAAATGCAACCCGTCTCTACTAATACATTCATTTCTGATTTATGACTTGAAGCTTTCCCGGCGTTGATTATTGATGATAGTTTCTCGGGCTAACAGCCAGGTCAGATTAGGGTAACTACCCAAGCTTTCAGCGACTAACTCTGCCGCCATCCTCAGGGGAACTGAATCTGGGCTACTGGTGTTGCGATATTTATACCTGACGCGCGGCCGATAAGGACCGCCTACTTTTTTCCCATTGGCCGAGCTCCGGCCGATGGAGAAACGTGCGGAACCAATCAGGTGATTGCCGATGCTTCTTTGTACTGTGGAGGAGAGATATGCTGAATGACTGATGTCCATGCTTTGCTGATTTGAAGGCCTTCTTCCCAACCAAAATAAAACAGTATTTAGGTTCTGCTAAAGATAATTTAGGTCTTCGTGCACCAGGCATTTATGAAATCCCATGCAGTTGCGGCAAAGTTTACATAGGACAAACAGGTAGAACAGTAGAAGATCGCATCAAAGAACATCAACGTTGTATTAGACTAGGATACCCAGAAAAATCTGCAGTGGCTGAGCACAGATATAATACAAATCATAAAATCAAATTCGACTCTACAAAAATACTTGAAAAGTCGTCTAGGTACTACGATAGAGTGGTGAAAGAAGCCCTATACATTAAAGCGAATAAAAACAACTTCAACAGGGAAGAAGGCCTTCAAATCAGCAAAGCATGGACATCAGTCATTCAGCATATCTCTCCTCCACAGTACAAAGAAGCATCGGCAATCACCTGATTGGTTCCGCACGTTTCTCCATCGGCCGGAGCTCGGCCAATGGGAAAAAAGTAGGCGGTCCTTATCGGCCGCGCGTCAGGTATAAATATCGCAACACCAGTAGCCCAGATTCAGTTCCCCTGAGGATGGCGGCAGAGTTAGTCACTGAAAGCTTGGGTAGTTACCCTAATCTGACCTGGCTGTTAGCCCGAGAAACTATCACCATTTCTGATTTGTTTGTCTATGTCGACAAACACACACTTCAACTGCTCACACATCCAATAAAGATTTTGGTTTACACTCTTTGTAATGTTAAGATTAATATCCCTTCTTTTGATTACACCATTTATAACCACTAATGTTTTCGGGTATATATGCTTAATGCACTATATAAATCCCCCATAACCTCTTCAAGACAGGTAGCTTGTTTGAGGTCATTTGTACCCACGTGTAAGTATATAATTTCAGGAATTTTTTAATCTCTGCCCCTTTCTGATCTATTTGGTATTCTAGTCAATTTGTCCTTATACCTCTTAACACTCACTTCCACCATTCCCCATAGATCCACGTGTTTAATTATTAAATCCCCCATCAAAACCACATCTCTTTTTCAATTACCTTTCACTTGATTTTTCACCTTTTCTTCTTGTTTGTTCCATTAGCAGATTGATGTTGTTTCTTTTGTGTTCATTCCCTCTGTGACCACTGTTTCCATTCCCTCTGTTTCCCGATTTGTATTTTCTATGTCTTCTAAATAGCTGAAAGGATTTTTTGTTTGTAGCGTTTGTAGCTTTTGTTTTGGTGTAGCTTCATATTGCACTGCTTTCCGTCTTGATGTTACACACTCCCTGTTTACGCTTTCATTTCGTTTAATCATGTTTTCCAAATACATGATTTCTTCTTTTGGTTGTAGGATTTGTTTTCCTGCTACCTGCCGGTCCCTTGTAAGAATCTTAATTATCAGCTGTAGCGATGATTTGTTTTCCTTTTCTCCTGCTGCATCAACGTGCCTCGTTTCTTAGTTCATCTGCTGATCCAAGTATTTTGTTGATTTTTGTCTTTCCAGAGGTTTTCCACCATACCTTCACTTCTGCGTGCACATTAGCAGTTTCTGCTTTTACTGTAATCCCATATTGCATATTTTCATTGTTTTTATCATTTATTACTAAAAAAACAAAGTTTCATTTTATAGCATTGCTGTGCCGCCATGTTTTTTTCACCATCTTGGAGACCGTATATAATAAGTGGCTGGTCAACTACTGGTTTCTTTTTGTTCTTGAGTTGATATTCTAAGAGATACTTGAAAGTTCTGATCATATCTTCAAGAACGGAATATGCACAAATATGACAATATTAAATTATATTACAGGTTGCCCAAGAAATTTCTAATCAGTTATGGGAAAACGTTAATTTTTGTCTCTTTGTTGTATGTAATCTGGAAATAACTACATAACAATAAATAAATTTAAGTTGCAGACACAATGGACTGCCCTTTGCTGGACAAATGGATATCAATGCACACAATTAACCCAGCAAAGTTGCAGCATGCATTCAAGTGCACTGAGGAGAGATAGCAACTGTGCTTGGATATGGAGAGCAGTCACGTTGAACTACTGTAGTTTAATTGAATTATGGTGGCCTCTTTGATATTAACATTTCATTTGAGTTAAACTTTTCCTTCCCAGAAAAGGTTAGAAATTTCTTGAGCATCCTGTATGACTGCTAGCTTAAAGTTGGTACAAGTGAATCAGTAGCATTGCTCTATTTCAAATTGAAGACTTGCAGTAGATTTTCTTAGAAACTAGTTAATGAGGTTTGGAATCAGAACTGAAAAGTTCAATGCCATAACTGGTATATGAACCACAGATGATCTGCTCAACGCACAACTGCTCTACCACTACACTACTACGGCAACATCCTGTCATGACAAATTCTCCACTTGATTAACATCTCCCGGACAGACCACAAGGTCACCACTAAACTAGTCATGCAAGATACAGCATTTTGGGAAACAGAATTTTCAAGGCCTAAGTTAGATAACCCATCTGTGACAAAAAGCAGGACATCATCATACTTATTCCATGTAGCACTAAGGAATTTGGAATTTCTAAACAACTGTGCCACTATGGAATGAACGATTTAGTACAAATAGATCTTATGGACATGTCTAATTATGCAAGAGACAATAGGAATTATAAGTATATTCTTCTTGCATGCAATTTTTATTCCAAGATGGCTTATGCAAGACCATTACGTGATAAAAGTGGTATTAACGTTTCGACTGCTATAGAGGAGATATTGAATGAAATGGAATCGTTTCCGAAGAATGTTCAATCTGATAATGGAAGGGAGTTTTACAATAAACATTTCCGCGAACTAATGAATCGTAATAATATTAATCATTACAGTACATTCACTCACGTTAAGGCTGCTGCAGTGGAACGTTTAATAAGAACGATCAAACTGAATTTTCATAAGGAATTTATTGTTCAAGGCTCATATCAATGGATAAACATACCACCTAGAATTATTCATACATACAATAATACTTACCATCGAACGATTCGTATGAAGCCTGTAGAAGTTCGTGATAATTCTCTCCTCCTCAGTGTATACAAATATGATAGAAGTCTGCGTGAGAAGCGAAGATCTAGACTTCATCGTGTTGGTGACTACGTGAGGATTTCTAAGCATAAGGGTGTTATGGAGAAAGGTTATCTACCAAATTGGAGTGTTGAAGTCTTTAGGATACGTACAGTGCAAAGGACACATCCATTGACCTATCTCATCGAGGATCTGGAGGGTAAACTGATTGAAGGAGCATTCTACGGTTATGAATTACAGAAAACTCAATATCCAGACACGTATTTAGTTGAAAGGATTATCAGACGACATGGTGATAGGATTCTGGTGAAATGGTTAGGATTTCCTACCCGTGAATGGATTAATGAGGTGGACATTATATAAATAAAAAGCACACAACTCAATAAAGAAATATAATTTTAATGATATATTGTGTTTTATTTTTTTTGTTCACATTGATTCCTGAAATCTTCTGTAACATAACGTTCGTGCTAGTTCACATTGATTATATATAAATTCACATCTCCTTAACTTAAACATGATAATAACATTTTTATACCTTTTTAAAAAAATCATACTTGATTATAGTTGAATTAACATTTAATTGTAGAGATTTTAACATAACGTACATGCTAGTTCACATTGAGTATATATAAATTCACCTACCCTTAACGTAAACATGATAATTACAATTTGAAGTAATTAGTAATATACGTTAAACAAACATCATACATGATTATAGCTGAAATAAGAGCCTTTAACATAATGTACATGCTAGTTCACATTGATTATATATAAATCCCCCCCTCACCCCTTAACGGAGACATGATAATAACATTTTGATATAATTAGTAAATATATTTTAATAAAAAATCATACATGATTATAGTTGAATTAACATTTCATTGTAGAGATAAATAAGGTTACATTGATTTCTGCTATCTAACATTTCAAAACGACATGAATAGGAAAAAATATTCCTTCCCCCCTAACGTAAACATAAAAAAAGCAATACGTTATCTTTCAAATGAAGTAAATACGTTAATATCATGTAATTAGTAACACACTTTACAATTATACTTGAAACTCAATTATTTCGTTTTTTGAAATGCAGTAATATGTTATTATCATGTGCCTAGTAATACCTTTTAACTCAGTTGTAACACACTTTACAATTATACCTGAAACTCAATTATTTTTTTTTTGAAATACAGTAATATGTTATTATCATGTGCCTAGTAATACCTTTTAACTCAGTTGTAACACACGTTACAATTATACTTGAAACTCAATTATTTTGTTTTTTGAAATACAGTAATATGTTATTATCATGGCCTAGTAATACCTTTTAACTCAGTTGAATCTATGCTTTATTGAGAAAAGAAAAAAAATTACACTTAAAGCTATCTTATAAGATTCAATGGTATGAACATTATGTTTATAACTTCTGAAACATGTCTGCATGCCTCGATGTATCGTGTCAGGATGTGTAATACATGAGAGATATTGTTCAAAGGTTATGAATCTCATCGAATCTTTTGTTACACCTTTTGATTTTTTAATCACTTCAGTATCATATCGATAACAATATAATTTCAATTTCAATCCTACATATTCAGTCATCACTCTACCGGCTAGCTCATCCTTGAATAATCCTGAAATTTTCTTATTTGCTAACGGAATACCATACACATTATCCATTGGATAATTCGATGTATCGAATAAATGTATATTGGTTTTAATAAATTCATATATATCGCAGCTAGATTCAAAGAGAAAAGCATCCGTGTCCGTATAGATTAAAGTTACATCTTTCAATTTTTTCTTCAGAATTTCATAATAAAAATCATACATTTTATGTTTGGATAGATCCAGGATTGCTTGTCCTATATATGTTGGCTTATTCATCAATATTTCATCTCTGACCAATTCTATACCTATTAAATTTTCATCAAAAATCACGTACCTTATACACGTCTGTCGAGCTAACAATTTACGCGCTCGTTTCCAGCTGGTAGCTAAATGAAATGAATTATAACATTTTACATTCTCTATAAATTTTCCATAAACACAATTATTCATTAACTTCCATAGATTTTGGCCAAATTTCGTCTTATCTTCAATACGTTTACGAGCGTTGAGTTCAATGTAAGGATTTATCCAGTTAGATTGTTTATAACCTATTACTCTAAGTATACGTGATGGAATCAAACCAAGTTTAACACATTGTTGAAAATTGAGATAATGTAATACGTATTTATTTTTATCATTCAATGTTGTTAGCAATTTTGTATACTTATCACCTGGCGCGATTTCATTCAAAGGGCATAATGGCAAATCATTTTGTATATCATGAAGTTCCTGTGGATATTTAAGGTCTACTTCCAACACATATCCCACGTCAGAATCACTTGTAATAGACATAAAATCTATTGATTTAATTTCAGCATCAATTAGCCACCTTATATCAGTGTATGGTAAGCTATTATTTTCCATTGTATATCCATATAAAGAATTGCAGTCGACGTACATTAAATAATTAGTTGGTTGAGTGTTATCTTAGCTAGTCATGTATCTGTTATTCGCCTTTGCATACCGTTTGGACACAGTGCAAATTCCACCTCGTATTCCTTCTTCGAAGAAATCTAACACAGTCTTATCTGTTAATAATGAAATCTGTACACCAGTCGTTCTTAACATTGCATCAAAGGCTAATCCGGGAAGTGTGTAATACTGACACGGGTCGAGTCCGTACAAACCGATACTTAATTCATGGAAGCGTTCAAACACGTCCGTTAGTATTAACGTATCACACTTAAGATATATATTTAAATGTTCACCCAGATTTTTAACATTGAATTCATTCCATACCGTTCTAGCATGACTATAATCCTCATCGCTTACATGATCAAACTGAAGTTTGGATGGTAGACTATTCTCATATAATTTTTCTATAGAATCCACATACGTGTACGGGAAGACACCTTTGCGTTTCATCAGTTGTCTATGCAAAGGATTCGTATACGTATTATTGGTATAATGAAAATCATCTGATTCTAACATATCCGAAAGGTTACTAAGTTTTGAATCCAAAAAACGATAGCTATCCAGAAATCTTAGATATATACGCATTCCATTCGAATTTGTATATCTTTTGCTAAAGGATAAGTAATTTTCAGAAGTTTGTGCAATACAGTTGATAGGTTCCGTATCGTAGCTTAGTTTCTTTACTATGAAATGAGCATCGTATTTTGACATGCAATGAAAGAATATTGGTATGAATCCTGGCATTTTCCTATTTAAATTGCAGTGCTTATGGGCTGGGCCAACGTAACTTCCAGTCAAATGACAATGATCACGAACCTTTATACACGAGTTAAGAAATTCGCGTTTGCATATGTGACATCGTGTTGCATTTTGATATTCTAGTTCATCCACATCTCTCATACTTATGTAGTAGTATAGAATTGAGAGAATCAGCACAGTGTAGATATGATGCTGAACTCTCCTCTGTGTTAATATATGAGTGATGTAGAATGCTCCAGAAATCTTAGATATATACTCATTCCATTCGAATTTGTATATCTTTTGCTAAAGGATAAGTAATTTTCAGAAGTTTGTGCAATACAGTTGATAGGTTCCGTATCGTAACCTAGTTTCTTTACTATGAAATGAGCATCGTATTTTGACATGCAATGAAAGAATATTGGTATGAATCCTGACATTTTCCTATTTAACTTGCAGTGCTTATGGGCTGGGCCAACGTAACTTCCAGTCAAATGACAATGATCACGAACCTTTATACACGAGTTAAGAAATTCACGTTTGCATATGTGACATCGTGTTGCATTTTGATATTGTAGTTCATCCACATCTCTCATACTTATTTCAATTTTATTAGCATATATATTAATGACCTTATTTGCAATTAACGTTAATTCTTTAAGAAAATTTTCAATTGCATATGGACCTTCAAATGATTTGAAACGTGTTAAATGTTTATAAGAACTACAAACCAAATGTAATGCAATTGTATACGCTTCATGTTTATGAGTGGTACGTGTCCAACTTTTGCTCGATACATCTTGACACGAATCTACCTTACGTAAGATACATTCTATGTCTGCACAAACCACGAATGGAACTTTTAGACATTTCGAATATGCGTTAAATTCAACGAGATCAGTTTTACCAGCCTCGGGCATTCTGATAATTTGATTCATCATACACCGCTTTTTATGACTATTTAAACGTGATTCTGATGTGAAATACAAGTTACAATTGTTACATAACCATTTTCGTCCATTATGTTAAGTTAGCTGCTTTCCTAGCAAACTTGATAAGTCTATTATCAGACAATCATGTCTTTTATACATTAAAAGATTAACATGATGTGGTTTTATCTCTCTTGGTTGATATAAGAGAATAATCGATTTATTTTCAACACCGTATATCGTTAATGAAATATTTGAATTTTGATTCTCGAATTTTTCTACATCTTTCAATGACACGGGGAATGTTATATTCTCAAAGTTAAATTCTTTACGAAAATCATATCTTTTATAGGACGTGGGTCGATTCTTGTTACGTTCTACTGGGTATTTGGATGCTAACAGACAGTATGCAAAGCAATATTTATCAGTATTACGAATGTTAATAACAGCTCGCTTCGATTTTATAAAGTCGGGTAATTCAGTATACATCCCTGCATTCAATGAATCGTATTGTGTCACATATATTGTTAATTTCTCAATACTGTATAAAGCTTTTGAACTGGTACGCGATTCAAAATTATCCATATGATCTAGTATAGGTTGTACAATCTTCTCTTCATGCCATATAGATTTATCTGTAGATTGCAATATCACCTCAAATTTACTGTTAAAGTTAAATGTATGAATATTATCGCTCTCTTGTGATATTATGACATATTGACAGGATAAACAGGATCCTATCTTAAGACCTGATTTATACATGTTTAAGCTCTTATAAATTTCATTCAAAATTAAAGGTTTGCATTCTGCTAAGAATATGACGGGGTCAAGTATATTAACACAGTTGTGAATTTCGTAGGTACATAATCTGTTTTTGAAGGCAGACTCCTGGATCACGTTCGGACGGATTTCATCTTGCTGAATCGAGGGTTGTCCAGTGGCACTATCGGAGCATCTTGTCGCCGTTTCTGAAAAGCAATTACAACATTCGATTAACTTTACCTACGGGAACATTGATTTACATGTATGTAAGGTGGTGACAGAAATAACATACATGTTAATAACTTTTGCATGTCTGAATCTCAATTTTACGTAAACTCTATACTTTACATAGAACGTAACATGCATGTAACTTTTACATATGAAAATATTTACATAATGGTTATGTATTTTACACAGAGATTTCAATTATTGCTATCATCATGTAACTACAATATTCAGATAGTATGTAACTGTTTTACGTAATGCTCTCTCCCTTACATAAATGATAAAACACACAACGTAAACCATATACATGTAAAATACCGTAACTGAACTACGATATTCACATGTACGTTTTTACACACATATATTAACGTTCTTTTTTCACCTACAACGTTACTTTTACGTGTAACAAACAAAACGTAACTAACATGCATGTGAAATAACGTAACTGAACTACGATATTCACATGTACGTAATTATTACACATGAAAATTAACCCTACAACGTTCACTCTCAATTACTAATACTACATGACGTGCGATAATTAACATTTTAAGTTCTAATACAACATGTACGATTTCACATTTACATGCAAGTAACTACATTATCACTTTTTTATGAAATTGTATTAAATAATTATGCTCACCTTTTGACGACATTACGGGCTGCTTAAAAAAGACAATTTGTGTCGTTTGAAACCACTTTCTAGAGTTTCCTCGCCATGGTATTGGAGTATGCAGTCCCCACGGTTTAGTAGATCTTTCTGCGCTGCGGTCATGTGTTTGAATCTCTCCGGGAGGAAAACTTGGAATTCTGATGTTTCGACGACAACCCGTTCACCATATCTGGTCTTCACGGTTTTGACGGATCCAATGATGTGTTGAACGGACTGATCTAATTCACGTAGTTTCTTTGTGGGAAGATGTGTTCCACCTTCAGCTAGTTGATTTAGCTGGAGCATCACATGATCTGAAACAAACGTATAAGCACACACGAATCAGTATTCAACATTCTTCGTAAACAGAGATAAAAAATGAATTACAGTATACAGCTTTTCTATCTTACTTGTAGGATCCATATTTCCAGAGAATCGACTGCCTCCTCACTCATCCGTACCACGGTATTTATTGAGAGAGGCTCCGCCCCTCCTTCAGGGAGAGGTGATACTCTCTACATATTTCTCTATGAGTTTAAAGTTGTTACTAGTGACTACGTTATGAGTTCAAAGGTATTACTAGTAACTTTATTATCATAGTTTAAACGTTATATAGGTTCATAATTTTTTACACCCCCTCCAAACGTATCTCTCCTTCCCAAACACCATGTTGAGTGCGCACGCTAACTGTGATTCGTTCCCTACATCTTGGAGGGGGGGATATAGTTACACATTTCTTTACACACACATACTTGTACAAAATATATTTTTCTGAATATTTGATTTTTTTACATTTGGTATACTAACACATTCTTAGTATTGTTTCATCATTCATACAAATATATAGATTCATTCGTTTAATTTTAAAGTATATTCTTTTTTTTCCTAACGTTATTTGACAAAATTAGACTTCGCTACAGCAATAAGAATGTTTTGACCACCCCTGTCACCAGTCTGGAGAGATTAACTCCTTTTTTCTCTGACACACATACCAAGAGGGATGAAGTTCAGTGGAGTATTCGTAATACTGAGGGGAGATTTTCTAGACAATTTTTTATATGGAGGGTGATATCTTGCCATGGATAGTTAGGATATCTACACTATAGATCCCTACTTGCGTATATATATTATCATATTGATTGATCAGTTTGTATTACACATATATACTTAAAGATGAGATACTTTTCTCTCGTTATCTTAATCATTTTTAAATAGATGGTTAGTGCTTTTATTTTATTTTCGATGTTATGTTCCACTTTTATCATGCTTAGAGGGAATATTCTTCTTAGGTTATCGTGCTTAGAGGGAGCGTTCCATTATCATGAAGCCCTTTCAAACAGATTTACATTTGCATTCTTATACTTTTCTCTCAATATTTTTTAATCATTCTTAAAGAGATGGGTAGTGCTTTTATTTTATTTTATTTGCATTTGCTATGTCCCACTTTTATCATGCTTAGAGGGAACATTTCTTTGTCATGAGACCCTCTCACATAGATTTACATTTCCATTCTTATACTTCAATGTGGAACAGATTTATATTTTCTCGTACCTCGATGTGGGAATGGAATTTAACCTTTTCTTAACCTTTACATCGCTCTTGGATATATAGCTCAAGGATAGATTCTGGATAGGGAACACCCCTTACCAGAATGTCTTATTACATTTATTTCATAAATCTCTCCCAGTACACATACCTAATCATTCACTCGATATTCTTTTATCAAAAGTATAACGATACTGCATCATATATCATACACTAAACCTAATAGATATCAAACCCTACACTCGATATTCATACATGAAAGTTTAAGCACAGACATCGAAGCACTAAACGTAATAGATATCAAACCCTACACTCGATATTCATACATGAGAGTTTAAGCACATACATCGAAGAATTACTATCACCACATTTAATTCAAACATCACCCTCCCCGAACCCCATATCGAACCCTAGACTCGATATTCATACATGAGAGTTTAAGCACACACATCGAAAAGGATTCACATTTAATTCAAACACCCCCGGAACCCCGTTACCCACCCACCCATCACACATCACACACACACACACACAATCATCATCATCATCACCACCCCACCTCAAACACATCTCACTGCAAAGGGGAGAACGGCACTACGCCAACACTCCCCTTCTTTTACACCTCGATTTTCACATAGGAGAGTTCTAAATCAATGAGCATTCTACATCACTCATATATTAACACAGAGGAGAGTTCAGCATCATATCTACACTGTGCTGATTCTCTCAATTCTATACTACTGTCATGGTTACTTCAAATAAGGTATCAGATATCGACCTCTGACTTGTGGCCCATCAAATATTCCCTCTTTAACTTTGGCATCATACATTTCAGGGTACGCCGCCTCGGTAGCGTAGATGGTACCGTATCTGACTCTCGTTTAAGAGGTCCCAAGTTTGAATCTCGGTTACGTTGGGATTGGGAATTCATTACGGAGGGGATTCCGTACGTAGGCCACCATGCTAGACCCACTGTTACTCTGCCCCCACTCGGGGCAAGCCCAGGAGGAAGGATGTGGCGAAAGGAGACACAGGGCGGCCGACCCAAGGAGGCACGACAGTACAGAGGGCAGGGTTCCTAAAGTTTACTTGGGTAGAGACTTCCCCCGTCAGACCAGGACAACGAACTCGCTCCTTTACAGCGGGACGGCAACGAGCACAGGATCCGAGCCCTAAGGGTGCCAAGACAGGCGATCCGAGCCCCATAGGTCCCTGTCTGGCGGTCACGAAATGGTCCCAGTAGAGGAGCGGAGACCGGCAACCGGCCTACCGGAGTAGGAAGTAGTTTTCCTCAGCGCATATCATCCAATTTTTTCTTCTCCAGTGCTCGGATTGTACTATACAATCCCACTTACAAATAAAACATAACATTTTAGTATTGCTGACGTAGTAGCATGGTAGTAGCTTTTAAATCTCCACGTACCTGCCACTTCTTTTCTACATATTTGACTTTTTCTAGAAATAATTTTAGGTTATGATGTGTTTCCTTGAGGTTAACTGAATGGGCTACTGGAAATCATGCATAATTATGTCCATTACACACAGTATACCTTTCAGAATATCTCGGAAATGTTTCACTGTGCAAAGAAATGTCATATATGAATGTTGTACATTTGTTGTGCTTAAGATTTTTTCTACCTCTCCTGGTTTCCGAATTATCCTAAAGTCTTCCAGAATGTAGAGGATTTCTTAGTAAATTCCCGGAAAATGCAAGACAGATATCTGAACTGTCATGAAAGTATCTTAAACATATTATATGTTGATCAATATAATGATAGCCATAATGGACACAATCAGCATTATCTAAAAAGTTTACGTCCAACGGTAGTGTGGAACGGGAAAGTCTTTGTGTGGCATCCTTGAAAGATGCTGAACCAAAATACCAAGTTTAGTACCTAACCGACTTTTCATTTTGAGCTATGCCGTTCACAGACACAACCGAAATTTTTATAAAAATGAACTTTGTTATTCAGGGGATCTCAAAGCGTGTATTTCAACTTAAACGTGGAATATCTTCCCTATTTACACCAAACTTTGGGTGGAGTGCAATACTATATGACGTAATGTGAACGAAATGT
>CM060948.1:354616843-354638353 GCA_030765055.1 Mantis religiosa
TTATTACTATTACTATTATTACTATTACTATTATTACTATTACTATTATTACTATTACTAATATTACTATTACTATTATTACTATTACTATTATTACTATTACTATTATTACTATTACTATTACTATTATTATTATTACTATTACTATTATTACTATTACTATTATTACTATTACTATTATTACTATTACTATTATTATTATTATTATTATTATTATTATTATTATTATTATTATTATTATTATTATTATTATTATTATTATTATTATTATTATTATTATTATTATTATTATTATTATTATTATTATTATTATTATTATTATTATTATTATTATTATTATTATTATTATTATTATTATTATTATTATTATTATTATTATTATTATTATTATTATTATTATTATTATTATTATTATTATTATTATTATTATTATTATTATTATTATTATTATTATTATTATTATTATTATTATTATTATTATTATTATTATTATTATTATTATTATTATTATTATTATTATTATTATTATTATTATTATTATTATTATTATTATTATTATTATTATTATTATTATTATTATTATTATTATTATTATTATTATTATTATTATTATTATTATTATTATTATTATTATTATTATTATTATTATTATTATTATTATTATTATTATTATTATTATTATTATTATTATTATTATTATTATTATTATTATTATTATTATTATTATTATTATTATTATTATTATTATTAGTATTATTATTATTACTATTATTATTATTACTATTATTATTATTATTATTATTATTATTATTATTATTATTATTATTATTATTATTATTATTATTATTATTATTATTATTATTATTATTATTATTATTATTATTATTATTATTATTATTATTATTATTATTATTATTATTATTATTATTATTATTATTATTATTATTATTATTATCATTATTATTATTATCATTATTATTATTATCATTATTATTATTATTATTATTATTATTATTATTATTATTATTATTATTATTATTATTATTATTATTATTATTATTATTATTATTATTATTATTATTATTATTATTATTATTATTATTATTATTATTATTTTTATTATTATTATTATTATTATTATTATTATTATTATTATTATTATTATTATTATTATTATTATTATTATTATTATTATTATTATTATTATTATTATTATTATTATTATTATTATTATTATTACTATTATTATTATTATTATCCAAGATCAAGTTATTAAGTACATGCCTGAATATTTTCATGCACTTATCAATAACAATTTCTTAGTAATGTGCACCCAAAAATCATGGAAATAACATTGCGGAGATAGGTAGTACCTTCTCACCTTACAGGTCTTGTTTGTAGAAATTTAAAATGCGCTTAATTGCAGTGAAAAATAACATTTTTATACCCCTTGCAGCAGTAAAAATGACGTACACAAAAGCCCCCTTCAATGTCGTCTCGTTACACACGCAACACGTAAACAAATAATTGATATATCCATAATATTGATATATCCATATATTGATAATTTCCATTCAACCCCAAAATTTGCTGGCCACAAGATTTTTCAATCCATTAAAATGGAGAGTGCACTGAACACGACGAAGCTCCTGAATCTAAAAGAGTGGCACAAGTGACAGATCCACCTGCTTACTAGAGGAGATTGATCCTGGCGACAGATATGAGCACAATCTCAACACTAAAGCAGAAATGGGTGGTGTTTAACACCCGCTTTTACTAAATACGGCAACGCAGGCGATGACACTGATGATACATGAGATGATTATGGAGCACCGGTGGAATGATTTGACGGGAAACTGGAGATCCCGGAGAAAACCCGCCCAGCGCCGTATTGCCCACCACAAATCTCATTTTGCGGTAGCCTCGGATCGAACCCGGGCTGCCTTCGTGAGAGACATGTGGTCTAACCACTGAGCCACGGCACGGCCACTAAAGCAGAAGGCAAGTTCATCGGAACATGCTAATCCATCTCGAGCTGGGACATCTTGTGTAATTAAAAGTTCGCCATACAAAGCTCAGCTCCCAGAAGAGACGTCAAAGAAGGCCGACAAGTTTCCGCCAAAAGTTAGATGGACTTTTGCATAGCAAACCAAAACGACAAAGACAACCAGATAACGATGGAAGTGCACTATTGAATCCTCGTCCTCCGAAGACGAAGACTCTTTGTGCCTCTTAAATCGGAGGAAGAGCGGGATAACGAGAGCGACGATGAAGACGACGACGACGACGACGACGATGATGATGATGATGATGATGATGATGATGATGATGATGATGATGATGATGATGAAGATGCGGAGCACCTGATTGAAGATGTTTCAACTGGGCACACACAGTTTCTGCAGGTGATAGTTCTAATAGGCTCTGTTGTAAAAAGTGTGTGAGAAAAAGAAGTAAATAAAAAAAGACCTGTCTCGTAATGACGCACCAAAGTACAATAGCAAGTGGGGATGAATGAAATGATGTTCAAATGAGTCCAGGGTACAAGGAGCTTAGAGTTACCGGACATTCACTTTCAGGATAACAGATAACCACTAAGGTTAACTCTTGTCGGACGATGAATGAAATGATGCTGAAATGGGTCCAGGGTACATAGAGCTTTCGGTTACCAGACATTCGTTTTTCAGGATACGGGGAAATCTCCAATGTAAGGTCTTATGGAACTATGAATGGAATGATGTTAAACCGAGTCCAGGATACATAGAGCTGAGAATTACCAGATATTAACTTTTAGCATTAGTTAAAATCTCTTGATTTAAGTCATATCGGATGATGAATGAAATGATATTCAAATGAGTCCAGGGTACATAGAGCTTAGAGTTGGAAGACATTCACTTTCAGGATAAGAGAAAACCTACAAGGTTAAGTCTTGTTGGACGATGAATGAAATGGTGTTCAAAGGAGTCCAGGGTACACAGAGCTTAGATTTACCAGACATTTACTTTCAGGATAAGAGAAAACCTACAAGGTTAAGTCATGTCGGACGATGAATGAAATGATATTTAAATGAGTCCAGGGTACACAGAGCTTAGATTTACCAGACATTGGTGTTTCAGTATAACAGAAAACCTTCTACGTTAAGTCCTTTCGGAGGATGAATGAAATTATGTTCAAATGAGTACCGGTTACGTAGAGCTTAGGCTTACACAACATTTATCTTTAATAATACGAGAAACCCTCTAACGCTAAGATATATCTGACGATGAATGAAATGATGTTCGAATAAGCGCAGGTTGCATAGAGCTTAGACCTACACAACATTCACCTTTCAGGATATGAGAAAACATCTAACGTTAAGCCTTATCGGACGATGAACGAAATGATTCTCAAATGAGCCTGCGGTACATAGAGCTTAGCGTTCTCGGACATTCGCTTTTTATGACAATTTGTAAACCCAAGGGAAAGCTTCCAGATAACACCAGACTCGAACTCGAGACTTGGTCAACAAGGGAAAGACGTTGCAGTGGCAGAGATTAAACCATATTAATGACGGTAAAGCAAGCATACGATAAAGTACCGTATACAAATTTCTGTGTGTTATGTTTTGACTTTGCACTGAAAATGTTTAGTAATAGATGCATGGATCAATACTCAATATTTATAAAGTAAATAAAAAGGGAAGTCATAGTCACTACATGGGTATGTGCCAATGTTTTGATACCGTGGGCAGGTGGCTGTTTAACAGCTATCATTACGGTTATTACTACTGGACTTTGGGCGTGAACCGCCCGGTAAGGGTACCCTGTAGCCTCGGACCTCCCCACCAGACGGACCACCCAACCGCTTCTTATATACGACATGAAATGTTTATTTAATGTGTGAGAGCTTAAAGTGTGCAAGTATTACAAATTAATATTTTCGTTATTATATGCGTGTGTTAAGTTGTTCGAATAAACATATAATTTTGAAAGTTTGATATGTTAATATTGCAAGCAGATTCAAATAACGAGATTCGAACTCCCGTACTTTTTGTATGTGAGTTAGACACTATTTACTATTGTACATTTAATAGTCATCATAGAAACTGAACGTCTGCTGCCTCGAAATCGAAACATGGCTGAAAAAGTCATATTGGTCTAACACTTACAGTTTACCGGATAGGGAATCTCTTTGAGAAAGCCTGCAGAGACAGCAGAAACAGCTAGTAGTGTGTTCCGCAAAACGGGAATATATCCATTCAACCCCAACATTTTCAAGCCACAAGATTTTACAATCCATGAAAATGGAGCGTGCAGTGAACACGATGAAGCTCCTGAATCTAAAAATGTGGCACATATGACAGATCCACCTACTTCGGAGAGGAGATTGATCCTGGCGCAGACATGAGCCCAATCTCAACACTAAAGCAGAAATGGGTAGTGTTTAACACCCGCTTTTTTTAAATACGGCACCACAGGTGATGACACTGATGATACATGAGATGAATATGGAGCACCGGTGGAATGAGATGGCGGCGGAAACCGGAGACCCCGGGGAAAATCCGCCCAGCGCCGTATTGTTCATCACAAATCTCATTTTGTGGCCGCCTCGAATCGAACCCGAGCTGCCTTGTTGAGAGACAAGTGGTCTAACCAGTGAGCCACTCCGCGGCCATTAAAGCAGAAGGCAAGTTCATCAGAACCTGCCAATCCATCTCGAGCTGGGACAGCTTGTGTAATTACAAGTTCGCCATACATAGCTCAGCTACCAGAAGAGAAGTCAAAGAAGGCCGACAAGTTTCCTCCAAATGTCAAATAGACCTTAGCATAGCAAACCAAAACGACAAAGACAACCAGATAAAGAAGGAAGTGCACTACTGAATCTTCGTCCTCCGAAGTCGAAGATTCTTTGTGCCTCTGGAATCGGAAGAGTGATGAGAGTGGCGATGACGATGATGATGATGACGATGACGATGATGATTATATGATGATGATGATGATGGTGATGATGATGATGATGATGATGATGATGATGATGATGATGATGATGATGATGATGATGATGATGATGATGATGAAAGTGTGGAGTGCTTGTTTGCAGAGGCTTCAACTGGGCACTCGCGGCTTCTGCAGGTGATAGTTCTAATAGATTCTGTTGTGAAATGTTTTTGAAAATAGGAAGTAAATAAAGCAGACCTGTCTCGTAATTAGGCACCAAAATAGGATAACAAGTCGGGATATGAACTTTGAATTTTCACATCGGAAATCAAAAAATCATATTAAATACAATATTAAGAAGTGTGACACTTTGTACTTATGATGCTCTGACCTAAACCAGCAAATGTGTCCTAGGGTACATGTACAGGGTACACAGAGCTTAGCGATACACAACATTCGTCTTTAAGGGTAATAGAAAACCTACAAAGTTAAGTCATATCGGACGATAAATGAAATGATGTTCAAATGAGTCCAGATTACATAGAGCTTAGAGTTATCCGACATTTATTTTTCGCGATAAGGGAAAACATCCAATGTTAGGCCATAAGGACGATGAATGAAATGATGTTCAAAAGAGTCCAGGTTATATAGAGCTCAGAGTAACCAGACATTCATCTTTCAGTATAAGAGGAAAACCTTCTACGTTAAGTTATATCGGATAATGAATGAAATGATGCTCAAATGAGTTAAGGGCACGAAAAGCTTAGAGCTACCAGACATTCACTTTCAGGACAAGACATAGCCACTAAGGTTAACTCTTGTCGGACGATGATTGAAATGATGTTCAAATGAGTCCAGGGTACATAGAGCTTAGAATTACCAGACATTCACTTTCAGGATAAGAGATAGCCACTAAGGTTAACTCTTGTCAGACGATGATTGAAATGATGTTCAAATGAGTCCAGGGTACATAGAGCTTAGAATTACCAGACATTCACTTTCAGGATAAGGGATAGCCACTAACGTTAACTCTTGTCGGACGATGAATGAAATGATGCTCAAATGAGTCCAGGGCACATAGAGCTTAGAGTTACCAGACATTCACTTTCAGGACAAGAGATAACCACTAAGATTGACTCTTGTCGGACGATGAATGAAATGATGTTGAAATGAGTCCAGAGCACAAAGAGCTTAGACTTACCAGACATTCACTTTCAGGATAAGTGATAACCACTAAGGGTAACTCTTGTCGGACGATGAATGAAATGATGTTTAAATGAGTGCAGGGTACATAGAGCTTAGAGTCACCAGACATTCACTTTCAGGATAACAGATAACCACTAAGAATAACTCTTGTCGGACGATGAATGAAATTATGTTGAAATGAGTCCAGGGTACTTAGAGCTTTCTGTTACCAGACGTTCGTTTTTCACAATACGGGGAAATCTCCAACGTAAGGTCATATCGGACGATGAATGGAATGATGTTAAACTGAGTCCAGGGTACATAGAGCTTAGAGTTACCAGATATTGACTTTTAGCATAAGTTAAAATCTCTTAATTTAAGTCATATCGGATAATGAATAAAATAATATTCAAATGAGTCCAGGGTACATAGAGCTTGGAGTTAACCGAGATTCATTTATCAGGATACGGACACATCTTCAGCGTTAGGTTATATCGGATGATGAATGAAATGTCGTTCAAATAAGTCCAGATTAGATAGAACTTTAAGTCACCAGATATTCGTCCTTCACTATAAGATAAATCCTCTAACCTTAAGGTTTATCGGATTATGAATGAAATGATGTTCATAATGAGTCCAGGACACATAGAGTACAGAGTTAAGATACGTTCTTCCTTGAGGAAAAGAGAATAACCCAAAGCTAAGAATTATCAGAGGATGAGTGAAATGCTATTCAAATGAGTCCCGGTTACATAGAGCTTTAAATGAACATACATTCATTTTTCAGGATAAGCGAAAACCCCCAATGTTAAGCCATATCGGACGATGAATTAAATTATACTCATATGAGTCCAGCATACATAGAGCTGATAGTTACCCGACTTTTAGTACAAGAAAAAACCTCTTAAGTTAAGTCATGTCGGACGATGAATAAAATGATGTTCAAACGAGTCCAGGGTACATAGAGCTTGGAGTTACCCGACATTTATTTTTCGGGATACGGGGACATCTGCAGCGTTAGGTCATATCGGACGATAAATTAAATGATGTTTAAATGAGTAGAGCATACATAGATCTTAAAGTTACCAGATATTCACTTTCAGGATAAGAGAAGACCAGTAAAACTAAGTAATGCCGTAGGATGAATGAAATGCTGTTCAAAGGAGTCCCCGGGACATAGAGCTTAGAATTACTAAACGTTCGTGTTTCAGTCTAAGAGAAAACCTCCAACGTTAACTCATATCGGACGATGAATGAAAATATGTTCAAATGAGTATAGGGTATATAGAGCTTAGTGGTACCACAGATTCACCTTTTAGGATAAGGAGAAGACTCCAACGTAAAGTCATATGGGACGAGGAACGAAATGATCTACAAATGAGTCTAGTGTACACAGAGCTTACAGTTACCGAAGATTCGTCTTTCAGGGTAGAAGAAAACGTTCAACGTTAAGCCATATCGGACGCTCAATGAAACGATGTTCAACTAAGTACAGGTTATACAGAGCTTAGGCTTACACAACATTCATCTTCAATGATACGAGAAACCCTCTAACGTTAAGGTATATCAGACGATGAATGAAATGATGTTCAAATGACTACAGGTTACCTAGAGCTTAGAGTAACCAGACATTCATCTTTAAGGATAACAGAAAGCCTCCAACGTTAAGGTATATCAGACGATGAATGAAATGATGTTCAAATGAGTCCAGCTTACACAGAGCTTAGAGTAACCAGACATTCATCTTTCAGTATAAGAGTAAACCTTCAACATTAAATTACATCGGCGGATGAATGAAATGACGTTCCAATGAGACCAGGGTACATAGAGCATAGAGGTACCAGACATTCGTATTTCAGTATAAGAGAAAACCCATATCAGTCGATGTATGAAATGATGTTCAAATGAGTCCAGGGCACAAAGGGCTTAGAGTTACCAGACATTTACTTTCAGGATAAGAGATAACCACTAAGGTTAACTCTTGTCGGACGATGAATGAAATGATGCTCAAATGAGTGCAGGGCACAAAGAGCTTAGAGTCACCAGACATTCACTTTCAGGATAAGAGATAACCACTAAGGTTAACTCTTGTTGGACGATGAATTACATGATGTTGAAATGAGTCCAGGGTACATAGAGCTTTATGTTACCAGACCGTCATTTTCAGGATACGGGGACATCTCCAACGTAAAGTCATATCGGACGATGCATGGGATGATGTTAAACGGAGTCCAGGGTACATAGAGCTTAGAGTTACCAGATATTGGCTTTTAGCATAAGTTAAAATCTCTTAATTTAAGTCATATCGGATGATGAATGAAGTGATATTCAAATGAGTCCAGGGTACATAGGGCTTGGAGTTAACCGAGATTCATTTATCAAGATACGGACACATCTCCAGCGTTAATTTATATCGGACGATGAATGAAATGATTATCAAATGAGTACAGGTTACGTAGAGCTTAGACTTACACAACATGTATCTTTAATGATACGAGAAAACCTCTAACGTTAAGATATATCTGACGATGAATGAAATGATATTCAAATGAGTACAGGTTACGTAGACCTTAGACTTGCACAACATTTATCTTTAATGATACGAGAAACCCTCTAACGTTAAGGTATATCAGACGATGAATGAAATGATGTTCAAATAGGTACAGGTTACATAGAGCTTAGCGTTATCAGACATTCGCTTTTTATGACTTTTTGTAAACCCCAGGGAAAGCTTCCAGATAACTCCAGATTCCAACTTGAGTCTTCGTGAACGAGGGACAGACGTTGCAGTGGCGGATGTTGAACCATATTAATGACGGTAAGGCAAGCTTACGATAAAGTAGCGTATACAAATTTCTGTGAGTTATGTTTTGACTTTGCACTGCAAATGTTTAGTAATTAATGCATGGATCAATAGTTAATATTTATAAAATAAATAAAAAGGGAAGTTATAGTCACTAAATGGGTAAGTGCCCCTGTTTTGGTACCGTGGCCAGATGGCTGTTTAAAAGTTATAGTTACGGTTATTACTGCTGGACTTTGGGCGTGAACCGCCCGGTAAGGGTACCCTGTGGTCTCGGACCTCCCCACCAGACTGCTCGCTCGCTCGCTCGCTCGTGCTGGCTGGCTGTATACAGCCAGAAGGTTTTTGCTGCGTGCCCACCCATTAAGGGTTTTACCGCAGGTAGGATTTTTATTGAAAGATGTAGGATGAAGGTGATATAGGTTTTTGATTGGGAGTTAATTTTGAGGTTACCAAAGTACCTTTGGGTTGAAGGGGAGGATGCAGTACTTAGCTCCCATTTTTTTGTTTTAAATATTTTTATTTTATTTGGGGAGAAATTTAGATGCCAAACAACTTGGAAGAATTATGAGGAGCTCAGCTTTAGCTGCTGATAGGTTTAGCTCCTGGGTTATCTAGGGTGCCCGCATGCCATGCGGAGGAGCCGATGCAGTCTAGATCGGCGTCTAGTGGGGTCATAATTTCCCAATGATCTGACAAGGGCGCTTCTATGAGATGGCGACCAGACTGACCGCCCAACCGTTTCTTATACACGACATGAAACGTTTATTTAATATGTGAGAGCTTTAAAGTGTGGTAGTATTACAAATCAATACTTGCGTTATTATATGCGTGTGTTACATTGTTCGAATACAGATATAATTTTGAAACGTTTGATATGTTAATATTGCAAGCAGATTCAATTAACGAGATTCGAAATCCGGACATTTTGTATGTGAATTAGGCACCACTTACTTTTGTACTTTTAATACTCATGCTAGAAACTGAACGTCTACTGCCACGAAATCGAAACATGGCTGAAAATGTCATATTTGTCTAACAGTTACAGTTTACCGGATAGGGAATCTCTTTGGGAAATCCTGCAGAAACAGCTAGTAGTGGGTTCCGCAAAACGGGAATATATCCATTCAACCCCAACATTTTCATGCCACAAGATTTTACAGTCCAATACATGGACATAGGGCTTAGAGAAAAAAAGTCGTTCATCTTTCAGAATAAGTGAAAACCTCCAAAGTTAAGCCATATCGGACGATGAAAGAAACGATGTTCAAGTGAGTCCAAGTTGTATAGAGCTTAGGGTTACCCGACAATCGCCTTTCACTATAAGAGAGAACCTTCAACGTTAAGTTATATGGGAGAATGAATGAAATATCGTTCAAATAAGTGCAGGTTAAATAGCGCTTAGAGTTATCAGACATTCGTCTTTCAGTACAAGAGAAAACCTTCAAACTTAAGGTTTATGGGATGATGAATGAAATGACGTTCATATGACTTCAGGGTACAGAGAGCATAGACTTAAGAGACCTTCTTCTTTCAGAATAACAGATAATACCCAAGGTGAAGTCAAATCACAGGATGAATGAAATAATACTCAAATGAATCCAATGTACATAGAGCTTAGGGTCACCCGACATTCATCTTTCGGTATACCGGAAAACCTCCAAAGTTAGGCCATGTCAGACGATGAATGAAATAATGTTCAAATGAGTCCAGGTTACATAGAGCTTAGAGTGACCTGACATTCATCTTCCAGCATTAGAGAAAACCTCCAAAGTTAAGTCATATCGAACGAAGAATGGAACGACGTTCAAATAAGTACATGGTACATAGAGCTTAGAGTTACCAGACATTCATCTTCCAGCATTAGAGAAAACCTCCAAAGTTAAGTCATATCGAACGAAGAATGGAACGATGTTCAAATAAGTACAGGGTACATAGAGCTTAGAGTTACCAGGCATTCATCTTTCAGGATAAGGGAAAACCTCCAACTTATAGTCATATCGGGCGATGAATGAAATGTTCTTCAAATGAGCCCAGGGTACATACAGCATACAGTTACCAGACATTCACTTTCAGGATAAGAGATAACCTCTAAGGTTAAATCTTGTAGGACGACGAATGAAATGATGTTCAACTGAGTCGAGGGTACATAGAGCTTAGAGTTACCAGACATTAACTTCCAGGATAAGAGATAACCACTAAGGTTAAATCTTGTCAGACGATGAATGAAATGATGTTCAAATGAGTCCAGGGCACATAGAGCTTAGAGTTACCAGACATACACTTCCGGGAAAAGAGAAAACCACTAAGGTTAACACTTGTCGGACGATGAATGAAATGATGTTCAAATGAGTCCAGGGTACATAGAGCTTAGAGTCACCAGACATTCACTTTCAGGATACGAGATAACCACTGAAGTTAACTCTTGTCGGACGATGAATGAAATGATGTTGAAATGAGTCCAGGGTACATAGACCTTTCGGTTACCAGACGATCGTTTTTCACAATACGGGGAAATCTCCAACGTAAGGTCATATCGGACGATAATTGGAATGATGTTAAACTGAGTCCAGGGTACTTAGAGCTTAGAGTTTCCAGATATTGACTTTTAGCATAAGTTAAAATCTCTTAATTTAAGTCATATCGGATAATGAATGAAATGATATTCAAATTAATCCAAGGTACATTAGAGCTTGGAGTTAACCGAGATTCATTTATCGTACGCATCTCCAGCGTTAGGTCATATCGGACGAGGAATGAAATGATGTTCAAATGAGTCCAGGGTACATAGGGCTTAGAGTTTACAGACATTTACTTTCAAATTAAGAGAAAACCTCCAAGGTTAATTCATGTCAGACGATGAATGAAATGATGTTCCAATGAGTCCAGGGTACACAGAGCTTAGATTTACCACAGATTCACCTTTTAGAAAAAGGAGAAGCCTCCAAAGTAAGTTCATATCGGAAGAGAAATGAAATGATTTTCAAATCAGTCCATGGCAGATAGAGCTTAGACTTACACAACATTCAGCTTTAAGCGTAAGAGAAACCCTCTAACGTTAAGCTATATCAGACGATGAATGAAATGATGTTCAAATAAGTACAGGTTACACAGAGCTTGGACTTACGCAACATTCACCTCTCAGTATAAGAGAAAACATCTAACGTTAAGCCTTATCGGAAGATTAACGAAATGATTCTCAAATGAGCCTGCGGTACATAGAGCTTAGCGTTATCAGACATTCGCTTTTTATGACAATTTGTAAACCCCATGGAAACCTTCCAGATAACTCCAGATTCGAACTCGAGGCTTCGTGAACGAAGAACAGACGTTGCAGTGGCGTATATTAAACCATATTAATGACGGTAAAGCAAGCTTACGATAAAGAAGCCTATACAAATTTCTTTGTGTTATGTTTTGACCTTGCACTGAAAATGTTTAATAATTGATGCCTGGATCAATAGTTAATATTTATAAAATAAATAAACAGGGATGTCATTATCACTACATGGGTAAACGCCACTGTTTTGTTACCGTGGCCAGGTGGCTGTTTAACAGCTAAAGTTCTGCTTAAATATTTTGGACCGTTGGGCGTGAATCGCCCGGTAAGGGTACCCTGTAGCCTCGGACCTCCCTTCCAGACAAGAGCCAAGAGAGAGCAGGTGCGGGTCGCCCGGGTTCTCCCGGGCGGAGGGTTACGCGCCACGGTACCTATCCGCTGTGCGGATTTACCCGTGCGGTAAAATAGAACTAAGTTGTTCGCAAGCTTGCGTGTCGTTGTTTTAGACGGCGCAGTTGGCCTCTGCTGATGCTTCTGGTGCCGGGGTATTCCCCTCGGGGAACAGTGCCCGTTCCACCCTGCTTTTGCGGTCGCTAGCGAGCCGACAAGCCGTGGTGGAACCAGTAGCGAGAGGCCAGATGGAAATTAGGTTAATGATGTTGGTGTTTCCACGTCGTGCGCGCGCCCAGGATACGGCTGCAGGTGTTAATCTGCCAGCCGGGGCGAGGGCGCGTTTTGACCTGGCGGTGAATGTTAGGGGTAGGAGGAGAGCCAGAACCTACCACCGAAGGGCGTCCTTGGGTAGGCGATAGCTCCTCCGTCTCCTGGGGAGACGGTGGTCGTATTGACCGAGTGTGTTTACCAGCTGGTTTGGGTGGGGGGTGATCTTGGCATACAACGTGCGTGTACGTTCGCGAACGACGTCTACGACGTATGGTATGCCAGACTGGGTGTGCAGGAAGTGGGATGGGAACCTGCGGTCGGTACCGTAGATCATCCTTAAGGCCCTGTTCTGCACGGCTTGCAGCCTACGGAGGGTGGTATGAGCCACCGAACCCCAGACCTCGCATCCGTACAGGATCCCTTAAAACACCCAACTACTTCTTATATACGACATGAAATGTTTATTTAATGTGTGAGAGTTTAAAGTGTGCAAGTATTACAAATTAATACCCACTTACACAACATTCATCTTTAAGGATAAGGGAAAACCTCCAACGATAAGTCAAATCCGACGGTAAATGAATGATGTTCAACTGGTTACATGGTACATAGAGCTTAGAGTTGCCAGACATTCATCTTTAAGAAGAAGGGAAAGCTTCCAACGTCGTCATGTCGGGGATGAATGAAATGATGTTCACATGAATACAGGTTACATAGAGCTTAGTCTTATACAACATTTATCTTTAAGGATAAGAGAAGGCCTCCAAAGTTAAGTTATATCGGACGGTGAATAAAATGATGTTCAAATGAGTACAGGATTCATAGAGTTTAGACTTACACAAAATTCATCTTTAAGGTAAGAGAAAGCCTCCAACGTCAAATCATATCGGACGATGAATGAAATGACTTTACTTTGAGCACCTGTTACACAGAGATTAGGGTTACCAGACATTCATCTTTCACGATAAGGGAAAACATCCAACGTTAAGTCATATCGGGTGGTGAATGTAATGATTTTCAAATGAGTACAGGCTATATAAAACTTAGAGTTACACAGCATTCATCTATAATATCAAAAGAACCGCACTAAAACATTATTTAAGGCGAATGAAGCCTATAAATGGTACCTGAAACCATAATGCTTTAAAGGGTTCAACAGCAGATGGTTTTGAAAATGTATGTTCTTTGAAAGACTACGAAAAGGAAAAGAAAAGGAAATAAGACAGGAAAAATCCATAATAACCATCCTCTGTTTGAGAAAGGTATTATTTGAAAATTGAAAGCAATTGCAAGGAACATCTGGAGATATTGCATGCACATAAAAAACTATTGTGCTGTAGAAGTTCTAGATTTTGTGCAATACATTTTATTCTCCTCTTATGGTTTAAGTTTTGCAACTTATTTTAAATGTGGTGAGTGGGATTTGCATTCCATTACGGAAGGGATTCGGTACGTGCGCTATCTTGCTGTGCCCATTGTTCCTATGCGCGCAAGTGGGGGCTCTCCCGCAAGGAAGGATGAGGTGAAGGAGACAGAGGGCGGCCGACCCAACGAGCCACGACATTACAGAGGGCAGGGTCTCTATAGTTTACTTCGATAGAGGTTTCCCCCGTAATGCCAGGACAGCGAACTTGCTCTCCTACAGCGGGACGGCAACGAGACCAGCGGCCGAGCCCTTATGGCCCCAAAGCAGGCACTCTGAGCCCCAAAGGTCCCTGACTGGCGGTCACGAAATGGTCCCAGCAGAGGAGCGGAGACCCGCAACGACCTACCGGAGGAGGAAGTGGTTTTCCTCAGAGTATATCATCCTGCCATGCACCGCCGAGGCACCCGCCGACACTTCTATCCAGAAATAGACCACCAGATGAGAGATGATATGAAATGATAATGGAGATAAAATTTGGAGACAGCAAATTCGGGGGTCGAAATTAAGGAGAGCCGGAACAGCCTATCTCACCAATGTTAAAATTGAGTGTTTTTTGTGCGCTTATCTCAAGAAACACTGAACGTATCAATTTCAATCTTCTACTTGCTATTTTACAACGCTTTCACAATGCATTAAAGAATATACATCTTACTTTGGAGTTTTAATAATAGATATGTGATTTTTAAAATAAATGTCTTGAATTTACGTCTAAAAATATTTAAGATTTTTTTTAATTCAAATGTTCACATATCTTTCTACAATTACCTTTAGAAACAGTTTAAGTATTCATTTAATTCCAGAAAAAAATGTAGACTTACAGCTGCAGTAGTTTTATAGATGAGCGGACCCAAAGATTAAAAAAACAAAACAGAGAAAAACAGCATTGAAGCTTTGCTGTGTCGCAACTACATCTCAGAATTTCCTCAGCTCCATATTTTGCATGTTTTTCATCATCAGCATCCTTCTTCTTTCGTTTTTCACTTCCTCTGCTCTTCCTAGACTCCATGGTCAATTTGCTCTATGGTATTATTAATTATTTTGTTAAATTTGACGGGTGAGGGGAGGGGCTGGTAAATTGAGAACAACAGCCAATGTCTTACCTATCTCAATTCCCTTGTCAATGCTTCTCAAGACATAAGCAAACCTTACACTTACTTCTGCATCACTTTCTGGGCGTTTCAAATGTATATTATTTATTACAATTTTGGCAACCTGGTTTAATAATGTAGCTAATAATATATTTATTTTCTTGGTGTCCTCTGATATGATAACATGTTTCATTTTCACAAAATTTACACTGTACGAAGTTTCTATATCTACTACCTGAAAACTTGTTCATCTAATTTCATTATTTACTTTAGTTCAATTGTCATCACTGCCATTACACAATGAAGGAACCAATATTTTCCTTGAAGAATCAATTTTCACTTCACATTCGTCGTAATTGTTTGAGGTTGGGTTTGACGAAGTCAATATATTTGCATTTGTTACTACACTTTTTCCATTTTAGGGGTTGTAATTATTTAATTATGTAATCAGGATTACTTAAACTGTTTATACTGGTTCACATGCCAATTTCTTACATCAAAATTATTGCTTCTTCCCATCTTGAAAACAGCTCTAGTAATTCAAAACATACTAAACAAAACATGGAAGAATTAACTTCAGATGCAAAGATGAATATTAATAGAAAAAGCAAGGACTTCCTTTTCTAATAAGGGTGTATTCTAGAATATAGCTTCAATAAGGTTACAACCAAGGAGAGAAAAGTTACAAATGGCTAATAGGGGGCGTGGCGCACTGTGCAGCATTTTCAAAATGAGTCTATTTAGCACTTTTAAAATTATGGGATAGGGAAATAAATATCGTTATTCGCTTCTACAAACATCAGAGAAGATTATTTTGGCAGTAACTCATTTTGTGAAATTTCACCCCAGAATGCCGCTCTGGCTCCACTTAAACTACCCAGCATTCGCCCTGCGGCCCGGAAACCCCCCCAAAAAAGCATGTGTAAGGTAGGTCGTCCACGGGTATCTAACCCGGGAATCCCGAATGCGGGCCACAAACGAAACCGCCTGAGCCATCCCGCTCGGTTATTTAGAATGAAAAGGACTCCAAAGACTATTCCGAATAAATTGAAGATAATACGTTTTAACTGTCTTAAGCGTTCTTAATATAGATCAGTTTAATCTAAAATATTGTAGCCATCTTTGAGAAAATAAAATTTTGCGATACTTTTTCTAAGGGTTTTCAACGGAGGGGGTATCCTTGAAGTGTCCTGGCGCGCGGACAGAGAGACAATATTTATTAAAAGAATACTTTGGGAGGATTGAGTTGAAATGTCTATCGATTTTTTTATATAGAATGTAATGTTAATACTTTGTGTATGTTAGTAACAGGAAAATTAAAAACTGACAAAAGACGCAGTAACTGGAATATGAGTAGACGTGTAGATAAGCTTGTGCAACGTTTTCTTCCAGAGACAAAGGAGAGTGGAATATGATCGTCAGTTGTTTTCATCCTCGGACGATAACGATAAATGTGAGTGATGCCATACCGACCCGCTCATGCTACACGAAGATTGATTACTCAAACAATGCTATGTTGAACTAAGAGCTCATGCCATAAAACAGAACGCTGGTATAAATCAAAACCTGATATGAACACGGACACAAACCTTAACATTTAAAGAAATACAACTCTCCGAATGAGATTTAGTTCATAGCCACACCTTGAGAGATTTGAAAACCTTCTGCGATATAATGCATATGCATAGATTTAACACTTCAAGAACACAAGTAGAAACAATTTACGCTTATGGCTTTAATGCTATCAAATTAAGGATATAATTACATTCAGAAAATTAAGTTAGTAAGTTTAGGAAGGGTTTGAACGTTATCAATAGGGAGCGAATTTATAGGCACTAAAATGTGTGAAATAGGTAAAAAGGCACTAAAAATTGGCAAAATAGGCACTTAAATAAGGGACTTAGAAATACACAATATTAGGAAAATGACTCTTAAAATGTACTATAAGAAAATGACAATCATCACATTTGCTGCAACAAATTCGCTAAACGGTTCCCTAGGCGAAATAGTTCTACATTTACTCCAAATGTCATAAATGGCTCCAGCGAAGTTAAAATTACAAATACTGTCGTATAATTAAAATACATATAAATACACTTCACTAAGTAACAACCATAATGTGCAGAAAGGTGTGGAGTGATTAACTATTTAAAAAACAAAAACATGGCCTGCGAGGGGGGCCTTAAGGGTGAAAATTGAAATATCTGAAGCTTTTGTTAGATATGTTTCAAACTTATACCATTTATTTTTATGATCGATCAAGAATGTAAAAATAGTACGTTTCAGCTTTCTAGTTACAATAGTTTCTGAGGAATTAACAGTTGATGTCTAAATTACAGGCGATTTTCAAGATGTCCCAATTATGGTGATTTTAAAAATTAATGCTTTTGGTATAAGTTTCTGCACCCATTTTAACCTATTAATGATCTGTACCTATATGAAATATTTGTCTGCGCCATATCTACGAAGGGAAAAAAATAATCATACCTATTTAACTTTTTTTTATTTTCCTAAGCTTTTTCAGTAAGAAGTAAGCATTTTAATCCTTTTCAATACAAATAACAAAAAACACAACAAATGTAAATGGGTACACATAATATGCAGTTGCCCTTACAGACATGTTTAGAATTTCATACATATTAATAGAAAACTGCATCCTGTGGAACATTTTGAATTTAAGAAAATGTGGAAAATATAGAATCTGAGAAATATGAGGTTAAAATTACGTAATAGCAGCTGCGATTCAGGTGTAGGGTTATCTAAATAATCATGTGACGTTTTCTGTAGTGTCGATAGGGAAAAAAACTATATTTTTGAACAACATCTATATTAATTTTAAGACAAAAAAATAAATCTGGTATTGTTGTAAGTTATGTGCCAATTTGCGCAGATCTGTGTCTTTAATCTGTGTCCTTTTTGTATATCCAATGTGCAGCAGTAAGAAATTTCTCTTCCCCGAAAGCTTCACGTTGAAATCAACAAATGCAAAAGCTGTTGTCACAAATTACAAGCAGAAGAAATTGGCTAAAAGGGCAGTTTTAGGCACTAATAAGCAGAATAGGCATAAAAGTTTGAAATAGACATTTATAGGCACTATAAAACTAAGAAATTAGGCTAATACTTGTAGGAAACGTGCTTCTAACTTAAAAGCTTACGTTTCTGAACAAAGGAATAAAATAGGCAAATAGAGAAAAATCCGCCCCCTAATTATCACTAGAACCCGGATTTTATGTAATTACAAAGGGTAGTGATATTTAGCATTTTGAAATAAAAAATTAGCGTATTTATTTTTACATTTAGCATTTAATAGCATTTATATATTTTCAATTTAGCATTTTATAGCATTTTGGAAAAGGTTTAATTTGAGTTAATTTTTGAAATGATGAATATTAACATTATTTATATGAGTTTTAAAATGCATTTATGGAGTGTTATTAATGACAGTGAATTAAAAGTGTATAAAGTGTCAATTTATTTTACATTAATATAGGTTAAAGAAATACACAGAAATATAGAACAAGTTGATACAGACTGAAGCATACTACATAACAAATAAGATAAATGTATAATTGTGTAAAACTAGCACAATAAAAAGAAAATGCACAAAATTAACCTCGGAGTTACCCATAGAATGAATGAAAGTTGTTCGTAAAACCGCACATAACAATAAAAATCTCAACTTTGCAACTGAGAACTCCAACTGGAGTTAACATGAGTTTATAATATCCTTAATATTAGGTTTGCTATTGGTTTTCGGAGACAAGGATTGTAATTTTTCGTTAACTGTCGTGAAGATAGAATTATGACAGTCAATTAGGTGTCGTAGGAGGGGTTTCTGTTGTAAAACAACTGAACTCGCTTCAGGTACCAAACATACCTCACATGTGCAATGGTGCAACAATAGGCTTAGTTACCTGGAAGGGTCGCTTTCCACATTCCATAAGAGTGGTCACTTATTTTATAACTTTCTAAATATGCAAAGGTTCTACAGACTCCTCAGTTAAAGTTTCCAGAAGAAAAAAATTACTTGGGAAAATCTTTGATTTCGCATTTATATCGTATTTTGAGTCAATTTCGCAATTTATCACGTTCTGGAGCCGCCCCTGTTGCTCTCTATGTAATTATAGAAAAGTTAAAATTTCGGCGAATTAAACTATAAATAACCTTATTACAACATTTAAAATGGCATTCTTTTTTTTTACATATTTCGAATTATAATATATGTTTCACAAAATAGTTCATAATTTTACATATCTTCATGTTTTTTTCTGAATTATTATAAATTTTAGTCTATTCTCTTAATTTTCGTTATATAGCAAGAAAGAAGAAACCATTAAAATTTTTATTATTGTGCTTCTCATTCACTGTCGTCAATTCTACACATTTTCGCTGCATTCAAAACTAAATTGTACGAATCCGATGCTGACAACAATGACTTATTTTAATATGTTTTTCTTCCTTGTTTTCAATCGAGAAACGTTTCAAAATTTATACGAGGGTTGTTCAATAAAGGATGATCAGAATCTTTTTTTGACAACGTAGCTTTACTCATCCTCATAATTTTGATTGTACTTCTCAAAACAGTGTCCCCTGAAAGCGATGCACTTGCCCCAACGTTTCTGCCACTCTTCAAATACATGCTGGAGACCATTTTTGAGAGATCCTTCACAATCGTCCCGCAGCCTTCACCACTGCTTCTAATGATTTATAATGCCTCCCACGAAGGCGTTTCTTCAAGTAAGGAACAGAAAAAAGCCACATGAGGCTAAATTCGGGCTATAAGGAGGGTGAGGGATGCACTTCACGTTGATTTTTGCAAGATATTCAGCAACAACATTGGAAATATGCGGCCGCGCATTATCGTGGTGCAGCATCCAGCCTGCTTCATGGAAATGTGGTCTTTTGCACCTGATATGGACTTGCAATGTTTTCAGGACATCACTGTAATATTGTCCAGTTACCGATGTGTGTGCAGGTACAACATGCTGATAAACCATTCCATGAATATCAAAGAATGAGTTGACCATAACTCTGCCGGCAGAAGCAACCACTTTTGCTTTTTTGGGGCCTGGTGATGAAGGAGATTTCCACACTGAGCTTTGCTATTTGCTCTTAAGATTAAAATGATGTAGCCAAGTTTCATCAGTAGTGACTAGGTTTGAAAGAAACTCCGGATCTTCCTCTAACATCAACTTTAACTGCAAGCAGACCTGCATATGAATGTCCTTTGGTTCGGGAATCAACAGTCTTGGAACTCATCGCGCACAAACACGTCTCATGTGTAATGTTTCTGTCACCAACGTGTGGGTGGCACCCAATGAAATGTTCAGTATTTCAGAAAGTGATCTTAAGGTTATTCCTCACAATGGCAGCAGCAGTGTTGATGTTTTCTTCCATAAGTGTAGTAACTGGAGCACCTGGAGCACCTTCCTTTGAAATTGACTATCTCCCCTCTTTAAACATTTTAAACCACCTTCGAGCTGTGCTGTAGGGAAGAACAGATTCTCCATAGGCCTCCTGAAACATTGTATAGGCCTCAACTGAAGATTTGTTGAGAATTGTTCCTTGCGTGTTACCTCCATTGCAGCGGTAGGCGATACTGAACATGTCTGAACTTGTCTGGATCTCACAGACGGGAACCAGGAGTACCATCAATGAAACTACTACGGCGTGTTTTTTTTTTTCACTTTAAGCTAACAGAATATAATAAGATTAAATTTTTTGCGAAAAATTATGACCTTAAAAAATTATGATCATTCTTTATTGAACAGTCATCGTAAGATCAAGTGTGATGACCTTTTATAAAATCAAAATTACATGTCACTAACAATTAAGAAAGTATCAATACGTTTAAACAAAACACGTAATTTTAAACGGCACTTTAAATCATTAAACATCCTTGTTACTGGCCCGCCTCGGTAGCGTAGATGATAGCATGTCCGCCTCACGTTGAAGAGGTCCCCAGTTCGTATCTTGGTCAGGGTGAGTTACCTCGATAAGGTTTTTTCCGGAGTTTTCCCTTATCCTGAAAGACGAATGTCGGGTTACTCTAAGCTCCATGGACCCCGGACGCATTGAACATCATTTCACCCACTTCAATCATCGTCCGTTAATTACAAAATAAAATCCTTGTTACTGTTTTGAATTAT
>CM060948.1:354644353-354696853 GCA_030765055.1 Mantis religiosa
TTGAAAATTAAAAAGAATTGTGGTTTTTAAGTATATGAGTAAGAATTCTTGAGGCTCCATGTAAAGCCTGGCACCAAAGAAAATGAAAAATTGATGGCATGGATATATATATATATGTGTGTGTGTGTGTTTTTTTCATTTCTTGAATATTTTCAAGTGATGGACATGTTCAGTTTTGAAAAAAAGAAAAAGAGAAAAAAAGCTCCTTAAATATGGTTTAACAAATCCCCATTACCATCAAAGGCTCGTATCTCACTTGAGAAAGAGCCCATTTTTGTCTACTCGTGCTGCAGTAGCAGTAAGGGAGAAAGTTTATGAAGCTTTCCCTCCTGCTATAACAGTTTCTGCACTGTGGCTTTTTTGTGGCAGCTACATAAAACATCTGGTAATTGCATTGCGGCCTGAATGACTCATCGCAGGGGGTGGAGGTTCACTGGCGAGGGCCCACTTTTGTCAAGCGACTATTCTTCAAAACTAACCAACACGAAAGGTAACCTTAGGAAGAAGTAGACATGTCACTTTTATACTTTCTCATTATCTACGCAGCCAGCATTCAACCCGAACATTCGATTTCGAGATTTCGAAATGAATAAATGTTTTCCCTAAGTATAGAGTGTATTTCTGGGAAATCTAAAACTCGTGTGTGTGAAGCATATATACATTTAGATTAAAAGACCATATATTCATGGTATGTACATTACAAAATATGTATCTTGAATTTTTTTGTGGGGTGGGGACAGCTTGTGAAGTCCTCTTTTTTCGGAAAGATTTTTGTATAATTTTGTAGAATTGGTAAGCTATATGAACTAGAGAGAAACCTACCACGTAATTTATAAAACATACAGTTTATCTTAAATTGACACATTTATGCCATAAACCAGTTCCGAGATAGTCGGTAACTTAATTTGAATCTTCCAATACTTGACTTATTTAAAGCGTCGTTATTCAGTTGTTTCTCATGAGCTCAATCACAGGGACTACAATTCCAAAGAAGCATATAGCTACCTGATTTGAAACCCCTGACTACCGATTCCGTTTCCAATATGCCTACTCCTTGTAGCGACAATGAAATTTGCAATTGAATATTTTTGCAAGTATTTATCTTGGTTAACATAGAGTTATCATGAAAATAAACCTTCCAAATCGTAGAAGGTAAATAAACATAAAAAAAGCGGGGGTAAAAAGTCTCGTGAATGTACTGCAACAGGATTTTTCCTTGGTCTGGATTTTGCTTTCTGTCTTTTTATCTTTTTCTTTTGTAATTGTTCTTATCTACAGTTCTTTTATTATCTTTATTTATGGTCGCCTAACTGCATTGTCATATTGTGATGCACACATTATTTAGAAAATAAATAGTCTGTACATTTGAGTCCAGAGTTATACTGCCATTAGTCCTGGACTTAACTATAAAGCCGGGCCTTAAAGTACTTACATGTTGCAAGTCGCCATTAAGGTAGTTGTGTCATGTGTTTATGAGAACTGCTAAATGGTTTACCGGGAAAAACACGAGTCGGTTGGAGAATGTAAAGTCATATCGGCACGTTGGGCATAGTAGCTCAAGGGTTAGAGCGGCTGGACGGCAACCAGAAGATTCAAGTTTCAAATCCCGGCTAAGGCATTGAATTTTTCAATCTGAGTCTATCTTTCCATACTTTAGCCTACACACGGCCAGTGTGCAAGAACAATTAATTTCCATAATTATTTCGATTGAAGGAGCTGGGAAAAAAACACTAACCAAATTGCAGACGCTCTTCGGGAAAGCTTACGTCTATATATTGTAAAATGCAATGAGAACATTAAGCTTAATAGGTTTTTCATGCAATATCCCTTTAGGGAAGTAGACAAAAAATGGCATTTCGTGGACATAATGAAAGCGAGGATTCTTTAAATAAAATTAATTTATATACTGAGGGAAGCCCTATCGAAATTTAAAACCACTATTCCAGTACAAAATCCGTTTTTGTAATGCTGATTTTTGCAAATGTAGGTTAGCCAATTTTCCGAGTCACCTTCGCCCCGAGCTGCGCCTGGTTCAGAGTGAAATTTCCATATATGAAAGTGCTATTAAGAAAGTTACTACAGCTTGAATGTTCTGGTGTAGCAGATATTCCGGCGTGATTCATGCGGCAGGCTTTGGAAGACAGAAGAAGGCTGCCAAGGTCTTCAGATGTTTTATCCCAATTGGCTGAATCACACAGCTACTTGCTGATGACGCAGTTGAGTTTACCGCTGACTGTTTCCTGAAATCATCATTGAATTCCACTGGCCATGAACCTGCTTTTCCTTCCCCGTCATGTGTTTTCAAAGTACAGCTTCACACCTTTTGATGTAATACGCATTAAGAAATTACTTATTTCTTGTTAAAGAAAACCTTTATTTACGTATCTTATTTGTTTATGTACTTACTGTGCATGTAGCCATATTGAAGAATGCAGAGCAGCCAAATGCTCCAACCTGCATCCAGGACGATCAACATTATATATTTGAGTTACACTGCTGGTTTACAGTTACTTCTTTTATAGTTCATCTGTCAGTAAGTATCCCCTCTGCAAAAAAACTAGTGAAGAAGTTTTATAAGGTGCTATGTAAGATATTACTGCTGAGAAATGAAAAGTTTTGAGTGAAAGAAAAAGTAAATTCCACTCTGTCCGTTCCAAATTCAGTAGCAAAATTCTCTAAATAGCAGGATTTGTGTTTTGTGTAGCTGTATAATGTTGTGCACAGTATTATAACAGTGTAAACTGTAATTCATAATTTTGAGTGAACTCAATGCCAGCAGTTGTGTATCATGCATCTGTACTGCTTCCAGTTGTTCTGTTATCTTTTTAATTTAAATGTGCAGTTGTAATTTAGAAATGCTGTTACATTATGGTATGCTGAAATGTAGACTGCAAGAATGTTTAAGGTTATATATTTACTTGTTCATTGGTCACTATTTAATATTAAATTCTACTTGTCTTACTTTTAAGACTGTTTTGGTGTAGAACACAAGCTTTATGCATATAATAGTCTGCTATCACACAGAATTTGTATTTTACTGAGTCAAAATCGTAATTTGTAGACAGTTGTTTATACTGTATGACGCTAGTCTAATCTTGCTATAAACAACATGGCAGAGCTGACTCAACTCACCATGTGCTAAACGCTACATGCACGCACATAAGTTTTGCAGCATTAGCAGCCTATATAGCAGTTCTAATTTCTAGACAATAAATAAATGGAGTTGGGTTGCACATTAACTTATTAAATCTATGGTGACTTCTTGGGGTCGGCTGCACTATCTCTTCTCACCTCAACCTCCTTCTCGGGAGTGTTCCACCTGGGGGCATAAGTACAAAACACCAATCTGATCGAGGTGCCGAATCCTCCCCGAACAATCCAATCCAATCCAATCCGCTTTATAAATATGGAACTATAGCTCTGTTATGCTGTATGTTTCATGTATCGAATCCGAAAAATTGAAAATTATATGGAGTAGATTAGACTGATTTGCGTTCAGTAGCTTCCCTTTTAGCCAGAAAAGGTTGTGAACATTGAACATATGTATAAAGTTTAATAGCATATATATATATATATATATATATATATGTGTGTGTACTTGAAAAGTTAACATAAGACACATATTATAGTATACAGGCAATATGAACAACAATATGGAAAACAAAACAGGATAATTATATATGATACAAAATCAAACACTTTTTAATTCAGCTTTCACTTGTCTTATGCCAGTACGTCTTAACCTTCTTGCAATGGATACATTCATTGTTATTTCTTAAATACATATACACTAAAAATAAACTTTCAACATGCATCAAAGATTTATTGGTAATGATTTGTCTTTGGAACAGTTAGATACTACTTACAGAGGTACAGAAGCATTATCAGAATAATTTGTCATTCAGATAATGTCGTACAGAATAAAAAGATTTTGAGCAAAGGTACTCTCTAACAGCATTTTTAAAAGCACCGAAATTATAAATTTTTTCTTTAAGAACATTAGGAAGTGCGGCAAATATTTTGATAGTTTCATAATGCTCTGCTATTTTATTCATACGCTTGCACGTACTTTAAAATAACTGTGCACCATTAACCTGGCATCTATTTTTAGACCTTACCTGTATTTGTTGGTTTAAAAGTGAAGAAACACCTAATACAATGAAACACGCATTGGCCTTCACGTCACATTGCCACTAATGAGTGCCGTACAGGTTGGAGTCGCGATCTGTTTTCAGCCATCGGAACTTTAAACTTTAGGCATCTCACCCCGATAGGAATCTCCTCCCGATTCACCCTATCATTTTTTTTCTCCGAAATATTACCATATAAATAAGAGATGTCATTACTAAGAAAATTGACGAGTATTTTCATAATTACAACTTTGACCCTAAAATATTCTTTTCCACAAAATGCTTAAACTGTACTTTTCCTTAGGGAAATATTTACAGTAATATAATTTTCGTAACTTCATGCAACGTCTACACAGCTCTTTTTAGATTATCCTATGATTCTGTCAGCACACCTTCTCGTTTGCAAAAAGAAGCTAAATTAAATAAAACAAACATTTTCATGCTGGTTGGTTGGTTACTCACATTCCCCATATGGCAACCTTGGTCTTCGGGGTAACGTCGCCCTAGCACGTGATGTCTGGACCTATTTCTCAGCTGGAGGCACCCAGATGGCGGCATCCATTACCTCCAATGTTAGGGTGATAGTGAAGATGGCGGGGAGGCGAGAGGACCTGCAGCTTATACCGTGGACTCCGAACCATGTTGAGCATAGGGGATACGTCTCATGTGCTAGACAGTCACCATTTTAATGTAAAATTATGGAGCGGTTCTCCCGGGTGTGGTTTGGATCTATGCCACACCATGCGGTAGCACACCTGAAGGAGGATTCGCCCCACACGTGCGAGAGGTTTCTCGCTTCCCTCAGCGTGGCGACTGGTGTTGAAGCCAATCCTTACCTTGATGTGGGAGCGATGAACCTTTCGTGTAAAAGCCGTGAAGGAGATGTTCTCGAAGATTCCTATTAATCTTCTCTCCGGCAGCTTCGGTGAGCGATGAGATTTGAAATTACCTCAGGCGTCGTATCGATACAAAAAGGACTTTACTTTTTGTGTAATCTTGAAATAAACGATTAACACCATTTCAATCATCTCTTCTTTTTATTTCTCTCGCCATCTGTATGTCTTTACATGCGCGACTTTTTACATTATACTATATTAACTTTCTCATTTTCTATCTATTAATGATGCAACGACTTTTTATTGAAGTTAATTATTGTCACGTCGCATTTTCGTTGTATATTCTAAACTTTTGATAACGTTCACAAACAGTAAACTTCAATCACTTCTCAAAGTTGCAAGAAGCCTTTCCACCAAAAAGCGTCTACTCTCTCCAAGAGTTCAAGCCAGAAAAAAAAATTAGGAAGTCGGGGGAGTCTCTATCCAAGTAAACTGTAGGGACCCTGCCCGATGTACTGTCCTGGCTTCTTCGGTCGGCCGCCCTCTGACTCCTTTGCCTTATCCTTCCTCACGGGGGTGCCCCACTTGGGAGCATAGGCACAATGGGCCCAGCATCGTGGCCTACGTACCAAATACCCTCCGTAATGAAATCCCAATCCCATTCAAATACCCATGAAAGCGTATTTGCACAGAGTTAAATAGCGTAGGTGGAAATAACGGTTGTCTGTTAGTCCAACCGAAGTATAAAATATATCGTCGGATCTATGTATCTACCCGCATTTTACATTTTGAAATCTTATCTGTACTATATTGAGGTTATTTGACTGGCGCTGTGTAATAGAATATTTTGCTTCAACATGCTCTGTCCTTTCATCCATAACACCGCCATGGAAGTTGAGAAGCAACGAACTCTACTTGAGCCACTGAAGGATTGCACTACATTGGATTGTCTGGGGGTATTCGGCATTTTTATGCCAGAGGTTATACTCCCATTAGTCCTGGACCCGTAGGACCAAGGACCCGGGGCCCCAGCAGTTGAGCGCCCTTAAAACACAATAATCATAATCATCAAGGACCCGGGCCTCCTTCGACCAGGGAGTTACCGAGCTGTCCCGAAAGGGCGCCCGACGCCTCCCTGGGGCTTTCCATAGGGCAAGACCTAGAGACTCACAAGGACCCCCCCCCCCCCCCATTTGGTCCTGTGGACTCAAGACGGGATGGAAGTGAATACGCCACTTACACGTGCCAACACCAAAATGAGAAGGCTACCGATATGGCCTCGGTGGGGCCGCCTGGTGATCTAGCACACCTTATACTAGCTATGCTGGCTAGTACGCGGGAATATTAATGGCTTCCCTCAACCCGTCCGGAGACGTACCCGATCACCCACTGGTAGCGGGAACTACTGCTCCCTCGAGTCCAACCCAATCCGAACAACTCCTCATCAGGGAGGGGCTAGAATTGTCGGCCCAAGGTTCCTCTAGTAACGTCAGAGGTACCACGAGTGCTAGGGGTCCTCAGCGCCCGCACCACGGCACCTCGAGTAGATTAGTCTTTTCTACCGATGCCCCTAGTGGGGTACCTCCGAGAGGGAGGATGAGGCGAAAGGAAGACAGAGGGCGGTTGAATCTCATGGAGTCACTACAGTACAGAGGGTAAGGTCCCTACACTTTAGCACATAGAAACTCCTCGGCGGTCCAGGACAATCGTCATCCCATGTACCGTGGTCCCGAAACCGTCACGAGGCCGGTTCGGAAACAGGAGGCTGTCTCCCGGAGCAGGGGACTCAACTCGCGTCCCACCAGCCGCTTTCCAGAATTGATCTACTAGGTCGGCTCGGAGACCGAAGTCCCTCCCGTCGGAGGAGAAAGTATTCACTCAGAACATATCATCCTGCCATGCAACGCCGAGAATCCCGCCGACACTTCTACCCTGACAGAAACCATCAGATTAGAGATGACATGAAATGATAATGGATGTGAAATGGAGGGATGAAATTAACTTATCCAGCATTCGCCTACTGACCCGTGAAAACCCTCGATAAAACCATGGGTTAGGTAGGCTGGACATGGGAGTCAAACTCGAGCCTCCCGAATGCGGGCAACAGACAAAAAGCGCATAAATCATCCCGCCTGGTTGCCAGTGAAGGATATGATCGCTCCCATGCGACAGGAATCGATTCATGTCCAACTTTAGCCATTCAGACACATTTGAATATCTTCCCCACTTGGAGTAAATCAGGTGATAAGAAGTGGTTCCGCTTTACGGCTGTGAACATCATACGATGTCACTGTAATCAAAGAATGGACTAGGTAGGATGCTTGGGTGTGTAGCAGGGTGAACCGAGAATTAGGACAGAAGGCTAAAAAGGCGAAAAGAAACAAAGAAAAAAGAAAAGAAAAGATAGTATGGATGCACGAGGGTGGTCCGAAAAGTTTCCGACTTCAACACTCGCAAATAAAAGCTAGTGAATTTCGATGTTCATCTGTTGACAGTTACTCACCAAAGTTACAGCCATTTTAGACGCTCAGTTGTTATGTAACAGTCGTTTGAGTGAGTTGATGTAAGTGTTTTTATCAAAATGGACGAAAACGAGTATCGACCTGTCATTAAATATTTGTTTTTGAAAGGCAATACGCTTACGCAAATCAAAGATAAGTAGGATTCTGTGCATATAGACTCTGCACCATCATTTACCACTGTGAAATTTTGGGCAGCTAAATTTAAACGTGGCCGTAAGAGTTCGGGAGACGATGAAAGTTCTGGATGTCGAAAACTGCAACTACTGACCAAAACATATCCAAAGTTCACCAAATGGTGCTAGACGACCGCCGAATTAAAGTGAGAGAGATACCAGAGGCTATGAGCATGTCAAAAGAACGTGTTTGTCACATATTAAATCAACATTTAGACCTGAGAAAGATTTCCGCGCGTTTGGTGCCGCGTTTGCTCACGTTAGACCAAAAACGTGTTCGAATGAACATTTCTAAGGCTCTTTGGCACAGTTTAGGCGCAATAAATCCCAGTTTTGGCACCGATTAATTACTGTAGATGAAACTTCGATACACCATTATACGCACGAAACAAAAATACAGTTCAAACAGTGGACTGCAAAGGGGGAACCGGCTCAAAAAAAAAAAAAAAAAAAAAGCAAAAAATATTTCTTTCGGCTGGGAAAGTGGTGGCGACAGTTTTCTGGGTTAGATGGAGTTGTTTTTAATCGATTATCTTAAAAAAGGAGAAACCATTACAGGAGCTGCCCGCCTTGGTAGCGTGGTGGTAGCATGTCTGCCTCACGTTCAAGAGGTCCCGAGTTCAAATCTCGGTCAGGGTGAGTTACTTGGATTAGGTTTTTTCCGGGATTTTCCCTTATCCTGAAAGACGAATGTCGGGTAACTCTAAGCTCTATGGATCCTGGGCTCATTTGAGCATCATTTCAACCATTCCATTCATCGTCCGATATGACTGACAAGCTGAAGCAGAACTTGCGGAAGAACGGCCACAAAGAAAATCCTGTTTCACTAAGACTACGCACCGTCTCACAGCTCAGCGGTTGCAATGGCGAAAATCCACGAATTACGGTTTGAACTGCTTGACCACCCGCCTTACTCACCACATCTAGGACCAAGCGACTTCGTTTTGTTCCCTCATCTGAAAATTGCGCTCGGAGGACAGAGATTTTTTCATATGAAGAGGCAATCACCTTCGCGAACAATTATTTTGCAGAGAAAAACGCCGAGTACTATTTGGACGGGTTACAGAGATGGCAGCATCGCTGGGAGAAGTGTGTAGAGTTACAAGGAGACTATTTTGAAAAATATTAATAAAAACATTCTGGAAAGATGTCGTGTATCTTCATTAGGTCGGAAAATTTTCGACCACTCCGTAATGGATGTATCTGCTGTATTAGTAATTTGAATTATGCTAGGTAGTCCAGAGATTCTTGGGTACATGTTATGACTAAAAGACATGCAAAATAGAATGCATAGTATTTATGGCCTTCGTCAATATTGCAAATGAATACTAATCTAATAATACATTTAAGGACTAAAGAAGGTGAAATTCGAGGTGTTGTACGCACGTGACTGTCTGTACTTACAAATACGTAAGCTTTTGTTTACTTTATGTTAATCGAAATGTAGATAGAGAAATGGTTGTACCTTGTAAGTACAGGGCGAATAAGGGATAACGGTTGACGTAAGCGATAGTCAGATTTTGAGTCCCGCCTCGGGCATGGGTGTTTGGGTGTTTGAGGGTAGTTTGCAAGAGTGGGTAGCATAACAAATAGTATATAGGGAACAAGTAAAAAAGGAAAGGAAAGAAAAAGAGGGTCAATATGTGATTGCTTTGAAATTAAGTTGCACGAGGTACTCCAGAAAGTAAGTTCTGTTTGGCAATAAAATTAAATTGTGTACAGATACAGACAAATTATTTATTGCACAAAATTCTACAACTTTTAAACTACTTTTCCACACAACTGCCGAAATTTTGCAGGCATTTTGTCATAGCGAGGCACAAGTTTTTGTATACCTTCTTCATAGAAGTTTGCCGCCTGTGTCTTCAACCAGTTGGAAACATTTTCTTTCATCTCTTCGTCATTGTTGAAGTGTTGACCGCCAAGGAAAGATATGAGATGCAAAAACAAATGAAAGTTGCTAGGAGCGAGGTCAGGGCTGTACGGGGGCTAGTCAAACACGTCCCGGCCAAATCCCTGTAGGATGTTTTTCGTCGCATTTGCAGTGAGTGGTCGTGCGTTGTCGTGAGGAAACACACCATTTGACAGCATTCCTCGGCGCTTATTCATTGCGCGGCGTAATTTCCTAAGTGTCTCGCAATAAACTTATGCTTTCATTGTTTGACCACACGGTAAGAAATCAATGAGTGAGATGCCCCTGCCCCTTCCGGTAGGGAAGGGGATCCGTCCTCTTCAGCTGCCGTGGTGCGGGCGCTGCGGACCTTTAGCACTCGTGGTACCTCTGACGTTACTAGAGGAACCTCGGGCCGAACATCTGAGCCCCTCCCTCTGGGAGCTCGGATTGGGTTGGACTCGAGGGGGCAGTGGTTCCCGATACCCGTGGGAGATCGGGTACGTCTCCGGACGGGGTTGAGGGAAGCCATTAATTCTCCCGGGTACTAGCCTGCAAAGGTAGTAGAAGGTGTGCTAGATCGCCTGGAGGCCCCACGGTCCATAGACTCCATGGTCCATAGAGCTTAGAGTTACTAGACGTTCGTCTTTCAGGATAAGGGAAAACCTCCAATGTTAAGTCATATTGGACGATGCATGAAATTATATTCACATGAGTCCATGGTCCATAGAGCTTAGAGTTACTAGAGGTTCCTCTTTCAGGATAAGGGAAAACCTCCAATGTTAAGTCATATTGGACGATGCATGAAATTATATTCACATGAGTCCATGGTCCATAGAGCTTAGAGTTACTAGATGTTCCTCTTTCAGGATAAGGGAAAACCTTCAATGTTAAGTCATATTGGACGATGCATGAAATGATATTCACATGAGTCTATGGTCCATAGAGTTTAGAGCTACTAGACGTTCGTCTTTCAGGATAAAGGAAAACCTCCAATGTAAGTCATATTGGACGATGCATGAAATGATATTCACATGAGTCCATGGTCCATTGAGCTTAGAGTTACTAGACGTTCGTCTTTCAGGATAAGGGAAAACCTCCAATGTTAAGTCATATTGGAGGATGCATCAAATGATGTTCAAATGAGTCCAGGGTACGTATGACCAGGGTCCAGAGTCTACACTTACGCTGCGTAGCTTTATGATACTATAAGTAATAAATCTCTTTACATTCGAATACTTATGTCGGCCTCTGTAAAACAAACGACATGGTGTAAAGAAACTCGTGGGAGTGCAACGTCTTTTTTTCTTGCAGCGCGTATCTTCTTTTTTGGACATCTATGTTCACTTGTTTCATTACACTATTTACTATGTACTGAACTTTGTTTGCGTTTTGTTTCTAGCGGCGTTTGGAGAAGCCTTCGACGAGATAGTCGTGGAATCCACCTTGACAGTCAGAGGAAAGTCTCCTGGCAGACAGAGTAGGCACCACGCAGGAACAGAGCTATTGCAGTAGAGACATCTACCGTGGGTACAACTACTGCCGCAGCAGTAACAGCTAACGTTGGTGAGGCGAAGCGCTCCAAGCGACATCACTTAGAACCACATGGACCAAGGTAACGGCTTCTTCTACTTACTCGTTCCCGGAAATGGGGCCAACCTCACAGTAAGAAACTACTGCATTATCATTCAAGTTGGTAACACTATGTAAACGGCGCCGCGGGCTCATAAAGCAAAACGTACTCTCCCCCTCCCCCTCGGTTGTTGTTTTGTTTCACCAAGTAAATTAGAAAATTACCATTTACTTTGAAATGCCTCATTTTTAATTTTTCATCTTTACTTTTTTTTTTAATTTACGTCTTCCAACGTAACGCCATATCGGACGATGAATGAAATTGGTGAAATGATGCCGAATGAACCTAGGATCCATAGAGCTTAGAGAAATTTCGAGAACATCTCGAGAATTACCAAGAATCCAATGAATCGATTTTTTTATTCGAATTCGCCAATACCCGCCTCGGTAGCGTGGTGGTAGCATGTTGGTCTCACGTTCAAGAGGTCCCGAGTTCGAATCTCGGTCAGGGTGAATTTCCTGGATAATGTGTTTTCCAGGGTTTTCTCTTATTCTGATAGACGAATGTTGGATAACTCTAAGCTCTATGGACCATGGGCTCATTTGAGCACCATTATACTTATTCCATTCAACGGGCCGAACATTCAAGCCCCTCTCAATGGGAGTTGTTCGGATTGGGTTGGTCTCGAGGGGGCAGATACCCGTAGGTGATCGGGTAAGTCTCCGGGCGGGGAAGCCATTAATATTCCCGCGTACTAGCTAATAAAGTTCGGCCGCTCTATCTCCGGCTCTGACATTTCTCGAGAGGGGGAAGCGGGTTGTTGCCAGTTCTTTAGCGGAAATTTCAAGCAGAGCAACATGCGTATTTGAAATATTTACGTATTTGCGTATTTCACGAGCCAGTAGCCATATTATTATAATAGCGATAATAATAGGACTTACGAACACTAAAATTCGGAATTCACGGACGAAAACTATACCAAAGAAAGTTTACCAGCGCAAGTAGTTAAAAGGCCACGTGGCTCAAACAAATTTAACCTGGCAACACGGTGTTGGTTTCGGGAGTCACGCCTAGCAGCGACAATGCTGATTGGCGCTAGCAGACAGTTTTAACTTCCTGACCACAACACCGGATGTAGAGACAACCAGTACTACCAACAGATGCAGTTAGTGTGCGTGAAAGGTGTGAAAGAAATATTCTAATAGAGTTTTGTTGTAATGAATATCTTGCATGATAATGAAATTGCAAGTTGGATTTTATTGTTTTAAAGCTAATGTGGTCCTGTATTTTCATTTTAAAGATAATTTTGACGATATGTTTTCAATTGCTCATTACTGTATGTTGGTACTATTAACCTTCCCCCTCCACCTCTTGTAGTCGCAAAACGTCAGAGCCGGAGATACAACGGCCGCACAGTAGAAGGTGTGCTAGATCACCAGGCGGCCCCACCGAGGTCATATCGGTAGCCTTCCCATTTTGGAGTTGACGCGCGTAAGTGGCGTATCCACTTTCATCCCGTCTTGAGTCCATAGGACCAGATGAGGGGGGGGGCGCTTGTTAGTTTCTAGGTCTTGCCCTATGGAAAGCCCCATGGAGGTCGCCAGCCACCCTTTCGGGACAGCTCGGTAACTTCCTGTTTGAAGGAGACCCGGGTCCTTGGTCCTGCGGGTCCAGGACTAATAAGAGTAGAACCTCTGCACATAACTATATCCTCTATGTAATTTATTTCACACAAAATTCGATACCAAAATACACTTTTGAGACTCCCTGAATCAGAACAAAAGAAAACATGAATTTTTATAAAAAGGTGTGTGTATGTGTGAGTGCGAGCGTGCGCGTACCTCTGAATAGTATAGCTCAGAAACAAAATATTGGTACCGCGTTCGAGAATGCCATACGAAGATTATTCATTTTTTTTGTCATGAATAGCTCTAACGATATTTATTCAAGTTTTATATCTTTAAAACATTTTTATGAGAAATGAAACATGTACCTTGAACTTTCCTGGAAGGGCGTCTAAAGTACTCTTCGTTTTGAATGAGTTTTGAAATCTGGTAAATTAAGAGATGTAAATAGCTAAGGGGGCGACCTAACGAGCGGGATGGCTCAGGCGGTTTCACCTGTGGCTTGCATTCGATTCCCGTGGCCGACCTACCTGACCCATGGGTGTTTTTTGAGGGGGTTTCCGGGTAGGTTAATTACATCCCCCGAATTTCCTCTCCCTCCATTTCATCTCCATTACCATTTCATATCATCTCCCATCTGGCGGTCTCTTTCAGGGTAGAAGTGTCGGCGGGAGTCTCGGCGGTGCACGGCAGGATGATATGCTCTGAGGAAAACCAATTCCTCCTCCGGTAGGTCGGTTGTGCGTTTCAAACCGCCTGCTGGGACCGCTTCCAAACCACAGTAAGGGGGAATATTCCCGAAGGGGAAGGGATCCGTCCCTTTCAGCTGCCAAAGTGCGGGCGCTGCGGACCCTTAGCACTCGTGGTACCTCTGACGTTACTAGAGGAACCTCGGGCCGAACAGCCGAGCCCCTCCTTCGGGAGTTGTTCGGTTTGGGATGGACTCGAGGGGGCAGTGTGTTCCCGATACCCGTGGGAATCGGGTACGTCTTCAGACGGGGTTGAGGGAAGCCATTAATTCTCCCGGGTACTAGCCTGCAAAGCTAGTAGAAGGTGTGCTAGATCACCAGGCGGCCCCACCTAGGTTTTTCGGTAGTCTTCACCTTGAATGTTGACGCGCGTAAGTGGCGTATCCACTTCCATCCCATCTTGAGTCCATAGGACCAGATGGGGGGACTTGTTAGTCTCTAGGTCTTGCCCTATGGAAAGCCCCACGGAGGATGCCGAGCGCCCTTTGGGACAGCTCGGATAACTCCCTGGTCGAAGGAGGCCCGGGTCCAGTTCCTAGGTTTCAGGACTAGTGGGAGTAGAACCTCTGGGCTAAAAGGGGGAATATCTGTTGTCCTGGCCACCCGTGGGAGGTTTCCATCTAAGTAAAGAGGCCGAGCCGTGGCTCAGTGGTTAGACCGCTTGGCTCTCACCAAGGCGGCCCGGGTTCGATCCCAGGCAACCGCAAATTGAGATTTGTGGTGGACAACACGGCGCTGGGGCGGGTTTTCTCCGGGATCTCCGGTTTCCCCCGCCATCTCATTCCACCGGTGCTCCATCTTCCTTTCATGTATCATCAGTGTCATCGCCTGCGGTGCCGTATGTAGTAAAAGCGGGTGTTAAACACTACTACACATCTAAGTAAAGATTTAGGGAACCTGCCCTCCACATTGTCTTGACTGCTTGGGTCGGCCGCCGTCTGTCTCCTCTTGTCTCATCCTTCCTCCCGGGGATGTCCTACTTGAAGGCATAAATACAATAGATCAAGACTGGTCGCAGATTCGAATCCCCTCCGTTGTGATCCTAATCGCCCCCTCCCTAAGAAACTTAGATATCTTTAAATCACACAATGGGTTCTTGTTCATTTTTCTGCGATATTTATTGTTATTAGTCTGGTTTTTCGAATAGTTATGTTATTCTCAAATACAAAGTCGCTATTCACTTCTTCCCCTTCTGATTATGTAAAGAGAACGGAATTTAAAACCACCAGATCTTAAAGACTTGACTATCAGTTAAGTTTCGGTGATCCCCTATTCCCATTGAATCTACAAAAAAATACATAGTAACATACATTGGTGGTCTGAAAAGTTTTCGACCTAATAAAGATACTAAACATTTTTTATTTGTCAGCATAGTCTCCTTGTAACTCTACACACTTCTCCCAGCGATGCTCCCATCCCTGTAACCCGTCCAAATAGTACTCGGCGTTTTCTCTGCAAAATATTTGTTCACGAAGGTGATTGCCTCTTCATTTGACAAAAATCTCTGTCCTCCGAGTGCAATTTTCAGAGGAGGGAACAAAACGAAGTCGCTTGGGGCTAGATCTGATGATTAAGGCGGATGGTCAAGCAGTTCAAACCATAATTCGTGGATTTTTCGCCATTGTAACCACTGAGATGTGAGACGGTGCGTTGTCTTGGTGAAACAGAATTTTCTTTTTCTGCAAATGTGGCCGTTTTCCGCAAGTTTTGCATTCAGCTTTTCAAGTAATGATGCGTAGTATGCTCCTATAATGGGCGTTCCTTTTTGAAGATAATGGATTAAAATAGCTCCATGACTATCCTTAAAAAAAGTCGCCATCACTTTCCTAGACCCCAAAAACCAGTTTTTGCTTTTTTTTTTTTTTTTTTGGAGCCGGTTCCCCCTTTGCGGTCCATTGTTTTGGACTGTATTTTTGTTTCGGGCGTATAATGGTGTATCCAAGTTTCACCTACAGTCATTAATCGGTGCCAAAACTCGGATTTATTGCGCCTACAGAGCGTTGGAAATGTTCATTCGAACACGTTTTTGGTCTAACGTGGGGGAGCGCGGCACCCAACGCGCGGACAGCTTTCGAATATCTAAATGTTGATTTAATATGTGACGAACACGTTCCTTTGACATGTTCATAGCCTCTGATATCTCTCTCACATTAATTCGGCGGTCGTCTAGCACCATTTGGTGAACTTTGGCGATGTTTTCGTCGGTAGTTGCAGTTTTTGGACCTCCCGAACGTTATCGTCTCCCAAAACGTTTACGGTCACGTTTAAATTCAGTTACCTAAAATTTCAATGTGATAAATGATGGTGTAGTGTTCGCATACACAGAATCCAACTCATTTTTGATTTGCGTAGGCGTACTGCCTTTCAAAAACAAATATTTCATGACAGCTCGATACTCAGTTTTGTCCATTTTCATAAAAACACACATAAACTCACTCAAACGACTGTTGCATAACAATTGAGCGTCTAAAATGGCTGAAACTTTGGCAATTGTCGACAGATGAACAAAGAAATTATTTACGAGTGCTGCCATCTTCATGTTGAGGTTGGAAGCTCTTCAGACCACCCTCATTATTTCTGAAATTCGTTTATATCGATTATGTCGATTAGTTTCAAGTTTTTAGAACAATAAATACGATTTTGTATGAATATTTGCTATAGATGGGTAGAGAAAATGTGTGTACGGCGTCAGACGGTTTTGCTGGAAAATATTACAAAATCGGTCGGGGCTGGCACCGTAGCTCAGTCGGTAGAGCACCTGCCTGCCGTGCGAGGGTTTGTGGGTCCGATTACCTGCTGGGGTGCGGATTTTTCTCCGACAAAGATAATTCCTCATCTTGCCCAGAGTCTAGAAGTATGAATGAGAGTGTGGACGTGTTCGTGATCTAATGATTTTAAACAATCCAAAGTACCCACAATCGAACGTCTACGAGTTAACACCATCGCGATAGGTTCCAAAGGAGAACGGCCGCGAGTTACTGTCTCTGCGTCTGAAGCAAGGAGATGTCTGACGCTAAAGGCCTCACTCTGTCAAACTAATTAGTGATGGGCGAATTCGAATAAAAAAATCGATTCATTGGATTCTTGGTAGTTCTCGAGACGTTCTCTAAATCTGAATGTGCATTCGAATATAGCACAAAGTTCTCGTTTGAGTTTGTCCTGAGTGCTGTTCTCGAACACCTTTTGCCCGTAGTCAACCCGAAGTTCTCGTTAGGTGCAGGTGCACTTAGGTGGAATTTGAATCCAGATCTCGATTCAGTCTCACAGATTCTGATTGGTGCCCACAGATTCACATCTTAGAGGTCAAGCAGCATAGACGGGAGAAGTGAGGGGGTTGACAAATAAACATTGTAACAGATAGGGCGGGACATGTTTACTGTATAGATAAAATATACTGTTTACAGGTAATGGACCTGCTTACATTCCAAGACTATCGGACTGTAGCCACACAATTATTTCAGTACGTGATCATATATTTAAATTGCTAAATCGTAAGAGAGAGGTATGTACATTACGAGATGTGTAACTGTAACGAATATAAATTCGAAACAAAACTCAAATTTATGTTGACATACTATTGATTTCCAAGTACACCATACCATATAAAATATAGCGTAGTTATATGTAAAATCCTGTTAATGTGAGTTTGACAATGAATATAATGTATTATTGTGTTATGTCGTACTTCCTGATATTATTTCAATTATCAATATGCATAAGCAAGAGGTCAATAAAGACTAACTTCTTTTGGTTTTAACACATTAATACGTGCTGTCACATTCTTTTATGCTTTACTGTTTTATGCTTTGACACTGACTTAAAATATGTTCAACATTTCTTGGCTTGAAATAAAATGTTTTCCTGATCAGAAACATTGCAGCACAGTAACTACAACACAACAAAGTAATTAGTCATAAGCGTTGCAACAATGAATTAGAACAGAAACGACTCAACACCGCATATGCCAATTGTTTATATCCTATACTTATCATTATCATCATCATCATTATTATTATTATTATTATTATTATTATTATTATTATTATTATTATTATTATTATTATTATTATTATTATTATTATTATTATTATTATTATTATTATTATTATTATTATTATTATTATTATTATTATTATTATTATTATTATTATTATTATTATTATTATTATTATTATTATTATTATTATTATTATTATTATTATTATTATTATTATTATTATTATTATTATTATTATTATTATTATTATTATTATTATTATTATTATTATTATTATTATTATTATTATTATTATTATTATTATTATTATTATTATTATTATTATTATTATTATTATTATTATTATTATTATTATTATTATTATTATTATTATTATTATTATTATTATTATTATTATTATTATTATTATTATTATTATTATTATTATTATTATTATTATTATTATTATTATTATTATTATTATTATTATTATTATTATTATTATTATTATTATTATTATTATTATTATTATTATTATTATTATTATTATTATTATTATTATTATTATTATTATTATTATTATTATTATTATTATTATTATTATTATTATTATTATTATTATTATTATTATTATTATTATTATTATTATTATTATTATTATTATTATTATTATTATTATTATTATTATTATTATTATTATTATTATTATTATTATTATTATTATTATTATTATTATTATTATTATTATTATTATTATTATTATTATTATTATTATTAACCCGCGGCCCTCTATGCAGAGAAACGCCGGAGACATCCGCTCTAGCGACTCCGAGCACATGCATCGAATACACGCAAATATTCTCGTTTGTAGTATCTGAGAACTTGGTTTTGAAAACAAGTAAATGTTCTCGATCTTTCTAAATAAATAAAAAAATATTTAACCTTCCTTCTTTTCGTCGTTTTTATTTGCATGTTTTTTTTTTTTTTGTATTTTAACACATATACACAGTATAAATAAAAACCATACCAAAGGCGGCACTCGAACCCGCGACCCTCTACGCAGCGGAACGCTACATATATCCGCTCCAGCGACCCCGAGCACTTGCATCGAAAACACTTATATGTTCTCGTTTGTAGTATCTGAGAACTTATTTTATATACAAGCCAGTGTTCTGGATTCGCAGCATGTGACATCATCCGAGAATTTACATTGGAATGAAAGTTTCGATTCTTCAAAGTACTCGAATACAGTGTATTCGATTCTTAAAATCATTCGGTTCTGCCCATCACTACTGTAGACCCACAACAAGAAAGCAAGCTAGAGGAATGTCACCTTTACTGTCTCACGGTGTTGATGCTCGCCTTCCAAGTATCACAAGGATGCTAGTTTCGTTTAAAATACGCAAGTGTTGTCATATAACTCACCTATACATAATACCTATCACTACAGTTGCTGCAACAAACATTAGATCTGGCAGTATGGGTGGCTCATATGTACTCTCATACACTCATTTCCTAATAAACAGATCCACTAACAGAGCAGATAAACAGTACCAACCCCTCTCACCTTCATTCGCCTCTTGCCTTCTTGTGGTGGGTAAAAAAAAAATAAAATAAAAAAAAATAAAAAAATAAAAAAATAAAAAAATAAAAAGATAAATAAAAAAATAAAAAAAATAAAAAAAATAAAAAAATAAAAAAATAAAAAAAATAAAAAAATAAAAAAATAACATCTGCATTTCTATGTTCTGGCATCTAGAGTCTATACCAGAACATATTTGCAGGTCTATAACTTTATTTTATAATAATTTATACAATTGTTTTTACAATTTTTTAGATTTTGCAGATATGCCTAAAGCTAATACAATCTATAACCTAAGTTGTCGTAATTCAACAACCTATTTTCCCTATGTTATATGTCAGTGGTCCTAACTTTATATAAATACAATTCTTTTCTTGAAAAACTAATATGTTATAAACAAAAATCAAAACTTAATTATTGACCACTGATGTCTACTCTAACCATCTGTATCTTATGATTGTGTTCCTGTTTATCCCTAACTTATTTTGTGTGAAATAATATAATATAATTTGGGGATTAAATGTTATTATAAGTTCCCTCTGAGCTATTCTGGAGTTCATGCTTCATCAGTGTTCCTCAGTGAGACCCAGTATCCTCTTCTTCGGCTGATGTTGCTTTCTTCTTCTATGATGTGCTCATGCACTAGTGGTTGGTCCTCTATAGGCGGTCGTCTTTGTTGATTTTGCCCTTGTTGTTGAATACGAGATGACCTTCTGGGTGATACATCATCCTGGACTTGTATTTGTTGTCGAGCTCTTTGTAATTGTGTCTCCTGTTGCTGTCTGTAACTTTCCATCACCTTGTCTGATACCAGCTTCACCATATCTTCCAGTATTCTATAACTTTCACTGTGTCTGACAATGTCCCACATCCGCTTGCCACTTAAGAGCTGTCTACCAGTTTGAAGTTCTGTTGAATATATTTCACACTCGAATAGTATGTGTTCAGGTGTTGCTCTGGAGTTACATCTGGTGCATAAGTCATGTTAACTACTGCCAATCTTCTTGAAATATGTACCAAAAGGTCCATGTCCAGTGATAAACTGCACTCCTTCTTTTCTGGGTTTGATGCTGCTCATTTTCAGACGTTCTCGTATACTGGGAAACAGTTCGTATGCTCTTCTTCCTTCTTTGATGTTATTCCACTCGGTTTGCCATTCTAAGATCAAGGCATCATGGATCTCTTTCTCTGTATAGCATGTTTTTCCAATTATCTCCTTCACTTTACTGTAGTGTTTTTTCCTCAACCAAAACTTTCCACCACGTCTTCTTATAACAAGATCTATTGGCCATATGGCCAGAATTACCAACAATGCCATATTTGGGGTTGTTTTAACTAGGCCCATGCTTCTAACTATTACTTGTCTTTGTGATCTTCTTAATATTTTGATGTTTTTGCCTAATTTAGCTCTATGGGCCCAGATCCCTGCTGCGTATCCTAATATTCCACTGGTGGTGGGTAGACAGTACCTGTTTTAGCTGATATTTAACATGGTTGTTCTATATTATGTGACATGATGGAATTAAATATATAACGTTATGAATCTGCCGCAGGATCGACACCGAGGGTCACAACAAGTTGCATGGATCCATTCAGACTTATACCACGCTTCTAACGAGCGGGTTTCCTGCTGCTGCGGCCACAGTGTCTTTCTGTCGCAGCGGGTTTAGTTTGGATCCCGGTGCTACCAGCAGAGGGAGCCATGGTAAAGGTGCCAATTCTGGAGCAGCCTCTGTAACCATTATAGATCATAGCGCCAATATACGGAATTACTATGGGTAAGTTGACTTAGTTTATCTGCTCAGCGTAAGTTTAAGAACGAACATATTTCTGTATTTATTTGGAATTAAATAAAATATTTCATCAAACTGATAGTGTTTCATATCTTAAACAGGAAGCTAAATGGTCTTTGGATTAGACCAATGATCCCTATTCTGTTCGTAAGTTCTATATAGGATTATAGGATTCTATTTATAACGTTACCTAGGATTCTTTCTCCTCTGTCAAATTCCTCTATGCACGAGTATACTGGACATAGCTACATGTATTCTGGGATTAAAGTATATATTATATATAATTTCATTTTTAACGCTACATAATACTTATTACAATATCACCATTTACAAATTTACAAATGTTAATTAACATATTAGTATGTTTATTTTATATATATAGAAAGTTGGGGAAGATCACACACTTGACGGTTATGTCCTTTTTCATGGAAATGGGAATGGAGAAAAATATAAAAAGTGTCTCAATATGTTGCCTGTATATTTCATTGTTACTGGGAGAAACAGTAATCAGTGTCCTTAAATATGAGGAGATAAAAAGGTACAATTAAACTAATAGCAACAAAACCGACATCTTACCCCATCATTAGGGGAAGATGGGTGTTAACAGTGGAGAAGATGGAACAACATGCAGGAAGATGCAACAACACGAAGTGTGAAATTAAAAAATAAAGTAAATTGAGCATTTGTACTACAACATGTAAGACACTTTGTAAAATGTAAATTTAAAGCATGTTAGAGACATGATACAATGAAGAAAGGAGAGAACCAAACTCCAGTCTTGTAACTCTCCGGCCAGGGTTTTAATGAATCCAAGTATTCAAAGTTTACTGCCAAAATGTTTTCAATGGTTTGAAGAATGATCGGTCAAGCCATCATGCCATGCCATGTGGTGCTGGCTGGCTGTATATAGCCAGAAGGTTTTTGCTGCGTGCCCACCCGTTAAGGGTTTTACCGCAGGTAACGTATTCGAAACGGGATTTTGTAGGATGGATATGGTGTAGGTTTTGAGGTTGATGAATTTTGTGAGGTTACAATTATTGTACCTTCGGGATGAAAGGACAGGATGCTATACCCAGCACCCTGGTGTTTTTAATTTAGTTTGGGTTGGGGAGAATTTTGTTGCCAAACAACTTAGGAGATTATGTGGAGCTCAGCTTTAGCTGCTGTTAGGATTAGCTCCTGGATTATCTTGGGTGCCCGCATGCCATGCGGGGGACCCGATGTTGTCTAGAACGGTGTCTAGTGGGGTCATAATCTCCCAGTGATCTAACAAGGGCGCTTCTATGAGTTGGTAAAGTTGCGTAGAATTTTGATGCCCGATCGGTCATATGTACTTTATCACTATTCTTTTAGAACTTTGAACTTCCCCAATGCCTGGGAGAAGATGCAAGGGACCCTTATTTTTAGTGTACGCTACCGACCACATTGGTCCGAGCTACCATGTGCTCACAAAGATGCATGGTTAGGTGAAACTGCATGCAGCACATCAAGTGCTAGACCTCACGTTTGGGCAACGAAATATTACATTGCTTGTATTTACCAAGTTTACATATAGTCGTTTCTTGTTTATCATTGGATGAAGCAAGATATAAAACGGAAGAACACAACAGCACACTTCCAACTGGATGCCTCTATGCTAGGCTGTGGTAAGTGCTGCTTTCTTGTCTCACATGAAGAAAATATTACGAAACTTCCATCTTCCCCTCCCTCACCTACCTCATATATATGTCGACTTTATGGGAAACTTAAGTTAGGTAGCCTATAGAATATTTTACCTTCCTTATATTTAAAATAATAATTGATTAATAATAATAATAATAATAATAATAATAATAATAGTAATAATAATAATAATAATAATAATAATAATAATAATAATAATAATAATAATAATAATAATAATAATAATAATAATAATAATAATAATAATAATAATAATAATAATAATAATAATAATAATAATAATAATAATAATAATAATAATAATAATAATAATAATAATAATAATAATAATAATAATAATAATAATAATAATAATAATAATAATAATAATAATAATAATAATAATAATAATAATAATAATAATAATAATAATAATAATAATAATAATAATAATAATAATAATAATAATAATAATAATAATAATAATAATAATAATAATAATAATAATAATAATAATAATAATAATAATAATAATAATAATAATAATAATAATAATAATAATAATAATAATAATAATAATAATAATAAATACGGCTTTTGTAAAAGGTTTCCAAAGTATTGATCCGATTCACCCGCGCTTACATTATGTATTGTCACCGAGGCATTGTTGTGCCACTACCACAATCCGCAGCCGGCGCGTGGGCGAGCGCTGAACGCTTGCCGAAAGACAGAATGAAACAAACAGAGAAACAGAGATGTGATGGTAGTTCCGTCTTGCTGTGTCGTGAGCGATCGATTGCATTCCAGAACTACGACTGAAGGTATAAAAACCCGCAAAGGTTAGAGCGGAGTCAGTTGCTAGTGAGTTGTTAATTGAGTTGCAGCAGTGTAGTAACTGTGAGTGTGTGGAAATTTGAAGAGCACCGCAGTGAATTCTTTTGTTTGTTTACCTGTGGTGAAGCAACGAGAGACCTTGAATTCTGCTGTTGTGTATATCACGTCATTTATACTGCTGCAAGGGGTGTACAAAACTACTGTTTACTGCAATAAAGAGTTAAATTTCTGAACACAGACTTTTAATTCTACGAACTCACAAAGTCACAGTAATAATTCATTGTGTACACTATTTTAAATTAACCTCCTCCAGCGTTGTCATATCCGACGATGAATGAAATGGATGAAATTATGCCCACATTATGATCTATAGAGTTTAGAGTTAACCAACATTCATTTTTTTCAGCATAATGTGAAACCTCGAAAAAAAATCTTATTCCAGCTAACTCCCTTGGCCGAGATTCGAACTCGGGGCTTCTTGAACGTGAGGCTGATGCGGTTTTGTACAAACGTCTATGTAGATTAACATGATGTGGATAGGAAATGCGTTTTCAAGAATTTCTATACGTGTGAGTAGAAAGAGTCATGTGAGCACTACCAGCAGCTCTTTCCTTTATGCATGGACGTTATGATGAAATACAAATATTCCAAAAAGCATTCCTGTAATCATAGTACATTGAATATAACAAGCACAATCAGAAAATTATGGATAAGAAATGAACAATAGCTATTTCCTTACATCGGTTTATATCTAGATTTAAAAATAAAACACAATTTGGGTTCATATATTGCTTAATTAGTGAACAGCTCTACGTTATTTAAAATCATGTCCCATTTGATGTCAAACAAGTATTCGTCTATTATGCGTTTCAAATGGGAAGACTTCTGGAGTCTAGCTAATCAGACGCCGTATCACACTCAGCGTTGCCACCTTGTTAACGCACTCCTTTTATATTTCCCTCTCTCTCGCACACTCATGCAACATGCAGGTCTGCTTGGCGCTAGATGTAAGGGTAAGTGAATTATATTTTACAAACTTTTACAATGATGCAGTTGCCAAAATCAAAAAAAGCATTTTCGCAAATTATGTATATTTTTAAATTCTATAACTATAATTATAGTTTATGAATTAGCTGTTTTCTAACCCAAATGCGGGTGACACACTTCTTTTACCTACACCACAAGCTTCAGCAGTAAGCCGTTAAGCATTTTTGAAATCGAGCTGATTTCTATATTCCTCATTGCCCAATTTTTTGAAGAACGTATACACCTTAAAAACAATACTTCGAGGCTGACTTCGCAATAATCGTCTTTTTGACTCGCCATTAAATTCACCGCAAGAAGACATTGCACTATTTAACTCTTACTCTACTGTTGTGTAAAGAACAACTGAATGATATTGATCTGAACTCTCCAGAGTAAATAAACACTGCTTATCCAGCATTAATTCATAAGCATGTGCATACAGCATTCCACAGGCTAACAGGAAATGAAGTGTTTGCTCTTTCTCGAATTTAACACCTTGATTTATTCACAGTAATTCTTTTATGCAGTAGTTTAAATTTCAGTTCTGAGTAACGAAAAATATATGTACATACATATACACCAACCACTTTGAACTCAGATTACGAACCATTCATAAACAAAGATATAATGTGACCATACACGTTCTGCCAGGGCAGCAGGAAATTTATTGTTTCCTCTCGCTCGAATTGGCTTATTCAAAGTAATTCTTTTATCACGCCCTGTCAAACATTTACGTTTCAGTTCTGAGTAATTAAAAATATACGTACACGCATACATGCCAACCAATAATGATATTCATACAGTGCTTACGTCACGATTTGCTGTTATAATACAGGTAATAGTGTTTTATTTATTTGTATTAGAAAAACTAGTTGAGCTAAAATATGGGGTTTTCATGGTTATTATTATGTGCTCTCTACCTTTCACATGGATCAGTTTTGGCGAAATCTGAATTTTTGTCTTAGCGCGAATAGTATTTCATACACACCACTTAGCGGGAATGCAAGACAACAACAGCGCAGGACTTCCATTGGTTGTTTGCCTAGTAGCACTCAAGGACAGACACGTTCCCATTTGAAACACATAATAGTGCACAAGATCCCAGGTGCCTCGCTGATATACAACACTTCCCTTTTCTTATGTAGCTTTGTTTCATCCATTATTCTTGACTGCTATTTAAGTAATACGAGTCAAAAACGCCGTGAAACTACAAATGAAGAGACAGAAATTTGCACCAAGTTATTTAAAAAAGGAAAATCTTTTCAAAAAATTGGAGAAACCATTGGAAGACCTACCAGCACAGTGAAGACCAGGGGCGGCTTCTGAGGTAGTGCCGCTGTGCCATGGCACCATCTGTATGAAAACGAAAGAAAGAGAAGTGTATAGGGATTGCGCAAAAAAAGATTGGTTCCGTGTGTCTGCTCCCTCGTGTGAATAGGCGCGTTAAACGCAAGCGCTCTGTCCTGGTTGTTTTCCGTGGCTTGGTGCCGATTCTAGAACAGCACCGTCTACGCTCATAAGCGCCTGTGTTAGGGCTAGGATGTCTGCTTATACACAGCTTCTTATGGCAGGTGGTGCTGCCGAGATTTCTCTGGCGCATAATTTACGTTTTATCCGCTAGAGTGCAGTAAAGCACGGGACTTAAGATACCTGTCTCTCTCTCTCGCGAAATCGTGCACGAACGCTTCTTGTCACATTCTCCATGAATTGTATTATCAAACTTTTACTGTGCTCCTTACACCTGTGCGTAACAAGAGTACGGATGTAATAAATATCTCCTTCCGTTTCCCTGTACGTTCTGTTTGGTACAGTATATTATAAAATAGGACGGATTATTAATAAGATTACCTAAATCGTTCGAAATTAGTACACATATTTATATTTTAACAACCCTTATTTATTTAATTTATTTATTCCTCAATTGCTTTATTATTTATTCATTTGTTTATTTATTTATTTAATTTATGTATTTATTTAGTCATTCATTCGTTCATTTTATTTATGGCACCGCCAATACAATGCCTCACCAGCTGCCCCTGGTGAAAACTATTATTTACAGGTTGGATCACAACAAAACTTACGGAAATCAATCAAGAAGCGGTCGTCCTGAAGTACTATTCGAGATGGAGAAACGACAGTTATTTATAAACGTCAAGAAAAAATCCTAAACTATGTGCTCCAAAATTTGCTATTGCAGTTCAAACACACACAGGAAAGACCGTTTCAACACAAACTATAAGAAACGTGCTTTATGAAGCTGAGTATGGAGGCCGAACAGCCCCTAGAAAACCATACATCAGTAAAATCAACAGAAAGAAGCAAGGGGCTTTTGAAAAAGAACATAAATACGATGGGTTTGATTTCTGGTAGAACTGAGTCAATTTGAGCTCTTTAAATGAAAAGGCAAGTAATATTGTGGAGAAAGAAAGGACTGTGAGCTTGAGGAGAAAAATATAAGAGCTTCAGTTAAACATTGTATTCTCTATTTCAAAAATCGCACTGTCCCTTCTGTACTTTATTCTAATGATTTTCCACTATCCATACATCCTTAAACATAAACCCATGCATTAGACAAATACTTTTTGGAGTAACTGTACTTTTTAAAGAGTGATAGGGCAGTCAGGAAACCAAGCTAGTGGGGGCAGGAACAGGAAGACCGTTGTTGTTACATCTGTTTTATTATTAAATTGAGTTCTAGGTAAAGCGTGCTATGCAGTGACGTGAGCCAACAGGAAGCAAGGATAGATAACACGATAACTGTATCACATTCCACAGTGTACCATAGACAGATCTATCATAGGCACGACAGTCACAATCATGGGAACAACCCCACCCTCCACCCACACTCCCTCTTTATTGATGTTCAAAACCAACAACAATCCGCTGTAATAGAGCTACAACATTTAAAGACAGTCATATTAAATAATAGTGCAAGTAATATGCAATATTAAATTTTAGTACTAATACAATAGGAAATGTAACTATCATTGTCGATTTTGACACTTCCCTAAATTTGGTTTATACTAGTTATTTAAGCATGACAAGCATGCTAAGGCTGTTTAGGGATTTATCCCTCTTCAGCCAAGCTTTTGTGTTTTCTGTTAGGTGTCAGAGGTTTTACGCTTTTTCTAGGCTTCATTACTTGGTTAGATGAAATTCTAAGAAGATGTACATCGGGTAAGACACAAAATACAAATGAAAGTTTACATAACATGATATGGCATAATTGCCAAAAAGAAATATTTACTTCAAAGAAGAGACATCAGGTTGCTGTGACATCAACCATCAGTGAATTCAATGTTGGTTGTACTGCCTCACTCAAGCTGCAGTCAGACACAATGGACTCTTTTGAGATTTCACCAGCATCTCTAAAAATTAGCCAAAGGAAGCACCAATTACGGTTACTTCATTCAGCAATTTCTGTGAAGGGAACTTCTAAAACATCCAGAAGGAAACTAAAATTGAAGAATACTGCTGCAGAATAGGGAAGGAAGAGGAAAGAGGGTCCAACTTATCTTTTTAGAGGGTTTTAGCCTACTTCAAGGAATGTAGCCGAGAAGGAAAATGTTTTGGATTTTAAAACTTGATTTACTCAGTTATAGTTTTTCATTTTTTGTCATTCAAAATGTTCCACACGATGCACTTTTGATCCAGTCCCTATAAAATTTTCAACATATGTTCTTAGAAAGCAAACTAAGGTTTCTATCATATGAATTTTTAATATTCATTATATTTTTAAAGTTATTGATATAAAAATTCAAAGGCTTAATCATTTTTTGGCTTTTTTGTTTGCTCCATACCTAATACTTTTCCTCTGGAACTAAAGGCAGTATAAGAAATTCATATGATAGATCTTTTCTTCATAAACTATCTGAATATTTTTAGAAACAGAAACATTAAAATTTTGAAAAGTTATCACGTGGAGCGGTTTGAATTTTTCCCAAATTTTGAAATTCACAAATTAATTACTCAAAAGCTATTGAATATATAAAAACCAAATTTTGAATTCTGCGTCCACTGCGCATCAGAACTAAGTGTTAAAAATTTCAGCAAGATTGGTTAAAAATTGCTAGATTTGGGGTTTTCGGTGCTGCATCTCCTTAAGTCGTATTGGATGATGAATGCAATGGGTGAAATGATGCTCAAATGAGCACAGGGTGCATAGAGCTTAGAATTACCCTACAGTCATCTTTCTGGATAAGCGAAAAATCCGGAAAAGACCTTATCCAGTTAACTCAACCTGAAGAAATTCAAACTCGGGACCTTTTGAACATGTGACAGAACGCTACTATATACGCTACAGAGGGGAGCATCGATGCGTTTTCTACATAAGCTTCGCAGAATAAACCTCAAACTTAAAAAAATTTTCGACACGGCAATCTAGAAGGGGCTGGTATTTTATAGGAAATTTACTAACAGAAGCATTGTTGCAAAATGTTCATGGAATAACTTTCAGAAACCGCAGAGGACTCATGATTTAACCTCAAGATTCTGTCTCTCCTCCTCCTTTCATTTTCAACGTCTTCCTTTCTGTACAATATGGCAGGTGGGGTTTCCAAATTGATAATGAAGCTCTTTACCTGGACCTATTAAAAGATACGATTTTAATACTACAAAAATCCCCGTCTATTCCTTTTGTTTACTATACAATTGCAAATATGTCAATCGCAGTATGATTCAAGTCCTGCGCCGTGTCGTAGTAGGCCAGAGCATTGTGCTTTAGTTCCCTGCCACGGAAAGCACCCAGATTCCATATCAGCCCTAGGGGTACATATTTTAAGTTCCGGGTGTAGGACCGGTGCGCATTCAACATCGTGAGGATATTGAGAAGCTATTGAGGAGCGGTAGAGGGAGGCCTCAAAGCTGCTGTCAAAACATCTAATACGATCGCAAGCCGCTAGGGGAATCGTATATAAACTCGCTGCATCTGCGATGTTATTGATGACGTAAAATTTTGCGCGGTAAAATTACAGATAAAAATGAACACCGTGTATATTTTTATTTGTATTTGGTTGCCTAATGGATAACAAAACAAGCACAATATGAATGTAATACTCATTTCTTACCCCTTGCCCACAATCAACAGATTTGCTTTGATTTCATAACATTTTCACTATGGTTTTTGCTCCATCTTAAAACATCCACTATTATTTCCGAGGTTTATCGAGCGGGGTGTCTCAGGTGGTTTCGTCTGCTGCCCACATTAGGGAACTACTAGTTGCCCACTAGGGAAGTCCGAGTTCCATTCCCGTGGCCGACCTACCTGACCCATGGTTTTTTTGGGGGATTTCGGGGAATGTTGGGTAGGTTAATTACATCCCCTGAATTCCCTGTACCATCCTCCATTATCATTTCATATCATTTCTCATCTAGTAGTGTCTTTCAGGGTAGAAGTGACGGCGGCTGTCTCGGCGGTGCATGGCAGGATGATATTTTGACTTCGTGGGTTGGTAGAAACAAAAGTCTTGTTAGTAGAAATTTAAAGCACTCTTTATTGAAGTAAGTAGTAACTTTGTACAACCCTTGCAGCAGTAAAAAGATGTGACATACACAAAGAGCAGCCTTCAATGTCGTCTCGTTGCTTCACCACATTTAAACAAATAAAAGAATTCACTGAGGCACAGTTCAATAGCTCTCGCACAACTCATATCATTACAACACAATTGCACAACTGCAACTCAACTCAACTGACTCTTCTCGCACTTTGCCGCTTATTTATACCTTCCAGGCATTGTTCTTGAATGCAGTCGACCTCCCGAGAGAGATCGCGGCGGCAAGACAAAGATGGAACTATCCAGACATCTCTCTTTCTGTTTCTCTCTGTTTCTTTCTCTCTCGGCAAGCATCCAGCTCGCGCGCCTATATCTGTCTCTTTCTTTCGTACCCACGCGTGCCCGGCACTGGCTTGTCGCAGCACCAGCGCAACAATGCGATCAGTGACAATATGCTCTTGGTGAGACGGTAAGACGGTTTCCGAACTCCGAACCAGGTCTTAGGGGACCGTTTCCGGACCACAGTAAGGGGGCCTGCCGATTGTACTGGACTGCCTGGGGGTTTCCAACTGGGAAAGTTTAGGGGCCCTGCCGTCTGCACTGTCTTTGCTCATTGGGACGGCTGCCCTATGTCTCCTCTCTCCTCATCCCTCCTCCCGGAAGTACCCCACTAAGGGACATAGATACAACGGACCAGGTTTTGATCTCCGTGTCGAAAATTTCTCCGTAGTGTAGTCCAGTCCAGTCCATTTCTGAAGTTCCATGCAGCATTTTGAAAAATATTTCTTGTTACCTTTGGAATAAACTGGGCAGGAAATTAATTATTTGTCAAATATCAGCAAAGTTTGTAGCCTAGGTTTTGTTTAGTTATATTTGAAGAGCTCCAGCATATATCCCATTGCCATTTTATTCTCTATTTTTTGTAAGAACCCATTGTGTTCCGTAGATCCATATTTAAATTAAAGTGGTATTAGATTCAAATTTTCCATCACATTAAAATGACATCATATTCATACTTTAGGCCAAAATAGCATTCTTCAGCGCTCATTTACAACTTGAATTGAAGAGAATGCAGTTTCCAATGCTATTTTATCGACTAGACTATGCTCTGCAAGTCCAGAAACGACATTCTATTTTATAAAAGCCGATCGTTTAAGTATAAGAATATGAATGAATGAATGAATCAATCAATCAATAATCTATTCGTGCAAAATCTTGTTTACAATCGCTTACATTATTCCTTATAATTGTTTATCTATCCCACACTATTTCATCTATTACCTTGTTGCTACCTTGTCTTACATGACACCCTGGTCTTCTACTCTGCCAAGTAGCTCTTAACCTCCATGCCTCCTTGTTACTTAATTAGCCTCCTTGTTCCCCCACACCCATCTTCCTTTCTTATATTATTTACATTTCTTGTCCATTTTTCTTTTACTTTCTTTAAGAACATACCAATACTACTTACCTTCTTTTACTCCTTTCCTGTTAACATTTTTATAGTTAATATACTCTTCTGTACTTTCTCCCATTCCTTCCTCCCAAACTTCTTTTCTCCATATTGCTAACTCCTTGCATTCGTTTACATAGTGTGCTATGTTTTCTTTTTCTCCACACAATTCACAAATTCCCCTTTCCCTACCTCTTATTCCTCTTAGAAATATTTATTCCTATTTTTTCTATAGATTAGATAGATAGATAGCCTTTACTGCCGTAAACTTTACGGTATAGCAACGTCATAAATTAAAACTTACCAAGCCACATTATAAAAGTCATTTGTAGAATATAATGGGTTTGCCACCAATGTATGGCGTATAATCCTTTTAAAACTTAAAATAGAGGGCTCTCTTAGTCTTTGTGATAAACAATTGTATAATTTAATTGAAACGACTATAAAACTATTCCGAAGTTTAGTGAGTATATATATTATATATTATATATATAAATTCAAAAAGTTTCTTGTTGAGTAATGATGTATGTTAGAGCAAGGTATAAAGCTATTAAGATTTTCTTTAACATATAAAAACCAATTCAGCACATACATCGATGGCAACGTTAAAATGCCTAAGTGAATAAAAAGTGATTTACAATGTTTTTTGAATGAACTCCACAAATTAATCTAAGGACCTTTTTCTGAAAAATAAATATGTTAGCTGCTAAAAAGTGATTACCCCAGAAAAGTATACCATAATTAACATGTGAATAAATATGAGCCTAGTAAGCCTTCATCAGAACGTCCTTGTTATCAATTCCTTAAAATTCTCAACATCAAAATTCCTGTTGTGATGTTTTTGATACATAATTGATATATGTCGACCAGCCAAGGTCTGAATCGATATAAATACCTAAATATTTTATACAGTATCCAGAACCACCAGTGTTAAATTTATACTGAATATCAGTGGTTTTACCTGTGTTTATAGTTAGACTGTTTGCGTTACGCTAATAATTACCTCTGAAGTTGCAATAGGTAATTTATTTTTTAACGTGTTTTCAGTTTTATCGTAAAAATTAATAGCTAAATCATCAGCATAAAGATACGGAGTAAGGCTTTTGTCACAAATTGAAACGGGGAGGTCATTAATATAGATGATAAAAAGTACATGTCCCAAAATTGAGCCTTGTGGAACACCATAATTACAGGTTTGAACTCCGATAATCTTCCATTAAAATATGTTGCCTGGGACCTATTAGTAAAATAAGAATTTAGAAATGTAATGCATTAGTTCTGAAAACAATAAAAACTAAGTTTCTCTAAAAGAATATAAGAGAGACGAGATCGAAGGCTCTGGAAAGATCGAAAAATCTACTTGATACAATGTTACCATTATTAATATTTTCATAACATTGTCTCAGAAAGCTTGCATCAGCCTTCACAATGCTCATGCCATTTCTGATTTATTATTTAACAAAAGGTTCTCTTCAAGATAAACAACAATTTGTGTACATAATAGAGATTAAAATACCTTACCTATTATTGGAATTATACAAATAGGTCTGTAATTATCATAACAAGTTTTGTCTCCTTTCTACAATTCCTCCTATCTCTGCCCACCAACTTTTTGAGTTCTCTAATCTTTTTTGCTGTCTCATGCATAATTTCATAATTTCCCCTTCTTCTTTGGCCAAGCACCTATACCAAAATAATATTATTCTTTCCACTGTTATTCCATTTCTTCTTGTCTTTCTTAATTCTACTAAAGCTACTTCCAAAGTTGCTGATCTTGGTGTAGTTTTGGTCCATCGTTAACTTGATTTGTTCATCAACTTGGTACTTGTAGCCGTTGGATGTGCAAAAGAAACCCAATATGATAATCTGGCTAGTTATTAAATATTGAATTACTTTAAACTAGAAAGTATATACCTACAAATGAAATTAAAAGTTAGAATTATGGAAATTCAAACTAATAATTAAGTATTTTGTGCTATTTTTTTGTTGCAGGTAATATTCTACTAAGAGCCGCTGCTTGGGGGGTGGGGGTCTTCCAAGTTCAACCAGAGGTAATTTACATTGTAACATGAAGCTTTTATTGGAATTAACTGCTATGGGCTATGTATACTTAATTCAGGATTTGGAATCTGGAGCGTAAACTAAAATGAACTTCAAGATGAATGAAGGCAAACTGGTCGGCCATTAACCACACAGATTTCTGAAAAGACCATATTCATGTCTTTAATAGCATATTTGTATTTAAATTTAAATGCTACATATATAAATAAAGCAATAGAGTTTGGAGAATATGAGAATTAAGTATAACTATGCCTTTAGTTTCATTGTTTACCTTAGTGCTTCAAAACTGTGTAGACTTTGTTACTTCAGATCGTAACACCAAGAAAGTAGTATAGGTTTGATTTTGGTGATTCCCTTTTTCCTTTGGCCTCAAGTAGCTGTAAATTGTAAGTGTTTTCACTTTTTGTATCATATTTGAGCAAAGCTAATGCAATGAACAACCCAATGAGATCAGTTGTAGTAGATATATTGCATAGGACTTACTAAATTCTTCAGAAACAATTACGCTTCCTAACATTTTTGTGTTGTTTCTATTTGTAAATCACATTACACGAATCGTAGTAGTAGTAGAATTGGATTAAGGGCACACAACTGCTGAGGTTATCAGCGCCCTTACAAAGCTAAAAACAACACATTAAAACAGTAAAATCATGCATGAAAGTGTCAATAAAAAGCTAAAACCTAAATCATAAAACACTAAAAACCATATGTCGGTTACTGCAGAAGGCAAAGGATAAAATAAGTGAAATAAAATATCAGCAACCAAAAGGTACCTCGAATGGGTCAGAACAGGCGCCAGACATTACACGAAGGACAATTAAACAAAAACTCTGGTGTATTCATAATCATTGTGAACCTTCCAAGCTGCCCGCCTCTGTGGCGTAGATGGTAGAATGTGTACCTCATGTACAAGAGCTTCTGAGTTCGAATCTCGGTCAGGGAGAGTTATATGTAACCGTTTTCTCCCAGGTGTCACATCATTCTGAAAGATAAATATTTCGTAACGCTAAGCTCTATGAATCCTGGGCTCATTTGAGCGTAGGTATTACATTCATATGCCAATCTCTAAAAATTCTTCAACAAAGTATGCTTAAATAAAAATCATTATTAATTTTATTAGATATTTCTGTGTCAATACAATAGAAAAATTGGAATACAACAAGGTTTTGGGTTACCCAAATAATTTAAAACCAGATTAACATGTGAATTTTAGTGTTGTTGTAATTTACGTCCTCCAACGTTAAGTCATATCGTACGGTGAATGAATTGGGTGAAATGATGCTCAAATGAGTCCAAGGTCCATGGAGCTTAGAGTTACCCGACATTCGTCTTGAAGGATAAGGGGAAACCCCGGAAAAAGCCCTATCCAGGTAACTCACCCTGACCGAGATTCGAACTCGGGACCTCTCGAACGTGAGGCAGACACGGTACCATCACGCTACTGAGGCGGGCTCAACATGTGAAGGGTTGAAATTCTATTCCTTTTGCATAACCAGGAGGGGAAATCAGACTTTTCAGTTTAGAAAAGTATAAGGTTCGTTCAAAAGGAAACCAGCCTTTATTGACGGGCTGTGAACTTCCACGCTCTGATAGGAACAACACTTCAGTACACACGCAACGATATTACCAACCTGTCACTGGTTTTTGCATACCAGACTCCGGCTCGTTTCTTTTTGAGCGCCATTTATAATAAGGATTGCAAAATTCAAAGCACAAACAAGGAATATATATGAAATGGTTAACTCTACAATGAAATAATTTAACATAAATCATGTACTTTAACGAGCAGTACATTGTTTGTGTATTAAAATTTTGTCCATCTCTTAGGTTTACCATCCAGAATGAAGGAGACTTCAGAGGCCATGCTCAAGAATCCTAGGTTATACATTTAATTTTTGATGAAAAGATGTTCAATATGCGTTATTTTAATCAATGTCGTTAGCGCCATTTTTTCAGAATATCTAATTTTTTTAAGGAAAAAAATGCTCCAATAAGGGAGTAGATTGTGATGGGAGATTTTCTTGAAGATCTTTATATCGTATCCTTGTAAGATGATAAATCATCTCAACCACACAAATACACATACATACATGAACACACACACACGTACCCTTTTATAAGTAGGCTTTCTAGTGCCTCAAAACAGAAGGACAGACACTGATACTGAAATTAAAGGATTGAAATAAGTAAAGAATCATGATGGATTTCAAAGGAATGTTGGTTCTTTGTTACAACGTGCGCAGATGCAGTTGAGTCGAATAGCAACGGGGTTGAATAGTTGTTTTAACTAAGGAAACGTAAGAAACAGTGCCCTTAGCAGAGTTCTAAAGGGTAGCACTTGACTTTGTTTGAATAGGGTATTCTTCCGACCCTTCATAATGTCATGACAAAATAGTCACAAAGGGAATCTTTGGTTGAATAATGGGTTTCGAGAACGTGAAAGCCAAACACACCCACGCGCAGTAAGGACAGTCAGTCTTCGGCCTGAGGCCGATTAGGGCAGTCCTCTTTTTGTCTTGGTCGAGGACGGACCAGAAGTGATGAGAGAAGATATTTGTCGGTTCATATGTACGTGAAGAACAAATTAAGTTTATCCTTTAATAAGCATTTCACCTTCAGTCTCTCTGAACAGTGATATATTGGTAACCCTTGGTCGGCAACTTCGAGTTTAATGTAATGATAAAAGAAGCAGTCATTAAACCAGTTTGAAACGGGCATTCCAGTGTCATTAAAACCATCCTTCTCCTACATACTCAAACATACCCTGAGAGAAACCTCATTGTTCACCCTAAGCTAAACACTATTTGCTTCAAACTGTAGCGGAAAGTGGAACTGTGCGCCACCCATTATTACATTTGCATCAAACTGTCGCGCCAACGTGGAACTGTGCGCCACCATCCATAATCGCTACAACACCGAATAGAAACACTGGAGATATGTTACCTACAGTCGCTCAGACTTAAACCGAGGACACATATAAACTGTGCGGTTTTATCAGTCCGCCAACAAACACGTGTTGACATTCTCCGAAGACAGCTGTTTATATCTGACTCTTACCGTAACCGTTACATCTTTCACTGCGGCTTATGTTTAAATGTTTTGGAAGTTGAATTGCAGTATTTGTTCATCCCTTTAATTACTTAAATGTATCAAATAAGCCATAATATACGCAATATAGTAATCAACTATTTGTTCTTGCATTTCACTATCTCACTCCTCTGAAAGTTGTGCTACGGCACAATGCTGACATCCGTACACACTTAAGGTCGAATAGACTATAAAAAGTAAAGCTCTATGGATATTGATATAATTTTCACTTGCAGAGATAAGACGATTAAGGATCTGTTGAGAAAATTTTAGGTTACCAACACATTTGGCCACTAGCATATGCCTCATCCAATTCCACATCCACAAATGGTTTCTTTGAACGATCTGTAATGAGGCATTGGTGGACGAAAATGTAAAAACAACTGGCTTATTTGAAATGATTAATTTCCATCAATTAACTAAAATGAACTTTCCTAAGTTTTATAATACTGCAGTTGTTCAAATAACAATTGCAACATGGATATTAGTATATTACGCACATGTTTTAAACATATAGTTTAAAACTAACTATAGTTTATGAATTACTTATTGTTCTAATGCAACGAATATACCAGCGGTGCATTAATATAGCTGTGAATGTTACTTACGTTAAGAGATAATTCGTCATTGTCATTGTCTTCATCGTCTGAGTACTGCAAATTTATAATGATAGCTCCAAAATCTCGTTACGTGCTATTTCTTTCCAAAAGTCATCTTCTTGTAGTTTATCTGATGTCTCACGCAGTTTTTCTAGTCTTGTTGTGTTCTTTGTAAATTTCTTCCTGAATAAGTCGTTCAACGTCAGCCAGTTTAAAAATATTATTTCTGTTTGCAACTTAATTTGAGCCCACGTTAACTCAATTGGATTGTTCTAGCAGTAGTAAGGGGTGGGGGGAAGGTGAATCGTATCTGATTGATCCCCAACTGATACATTTTTTCAGGGAAGAGCAACTGAATAGTACTGCTTTGAACCTTTCAGAGTAAATAGAGATTACGAACCATTCATAAACAAAGATATAATGTGACCAGACACATTCTGCTAGACTAGCAAGAAGTGTGTTGTTTCCTCTCATCGAATTTAAAAAAAAACACTTTGGCTTATTCGAAGTAATTCTTCTACCACGTCATGTCAAAAGTTTACGTTCCACTTCTGTGTAACTTCAAATATCATATTCATTACTGTGCTTACGTCGCAATGCATTGTTATAATATAATGGTATTTACTTTTTTGTATTAGGAAAACTATTTGAGCTAAAAATATGGGATTTTTACGGTTATGTTAAATAAATTACTCTCTCCTTCCTCATGGATCGGGTCTTGCAAATTCTGAATTTTTGTGTTAGCGCGAATAATATTTATTAGAGATTGATTAGTTTGGCGCTCCTTACACCCCACTTAGGGGGATGCCATACGACAACACCGCAGGACTCCGATTGGTTGCTCACCTAGTAGTGCTCAAAAACAAACATAATCCCATTTAAAAACATAATAATATAAGCACTATATATTGTATACAGAAATTTCAACGGAAGTAGATGTTCTGAGACTTCTTGATCCAAAAAAGAAGAAAAGAAAAAGTTAAGAGAAAGGTACGTGTGTGTCTCTTGTGAACAGCATAGTCCAAAAAACGAAGAAACCAGCAAATAGCAGCATATTATAAGAATAAGACACGAAGATTTGCACGCCCAAGTTGCGCTTAATGTGGTAACTCCTTTTTACTTTCTAATTTTCTTAATAATGCTTAATGATTCTGATTAACATTCTACATCTTTCAGATATTTTGATGATAAAATTATAAGGGAATAGCCTATAAATTCCTTTTCATTCTGAATGACTTTTGGTTATCTAACAAACACAAAGAAATAACAATAGTACCATACAAAAAATTAGAATTTGATCTAGTTAATTGTACACTTTATATAAAATTTTCTTGTGACATGAACCATTTGATAGATACTGGAAGATTTAAATCAATACCCGGTCGTACCTCTAGAATGGTGACCTACAAAGAAAAATGAATTAATAAATTGTAAGCTTTAATGAGTTCCAACTGTTTGCATAGAGGACTTTTTCTACCTCTTGCAGTTTATAATGTTATTCAACAGTCACTCAGATTGAATAGCACTTTAGAGAATTCTCTCATTTAAGATATATTAAATATAGGATAATATAATCAAAATCGTTAAAGTAGTTTCTGAGAAAATAAACTTTTCGGACAATTATCCTTGTAAATGAAGTTTGAGACTGGGGACTGGACTACACTACGGAGGGGACTCGTCACGGAGACCCAAAATTGTTCAATCGTCCCTACAACCCCAAGTGGGGCAACCCTGGCAGGAAGGATGAGGGGAGAGCAGACAGAGGGCCACCTTCCCAAGGAAACGACGATGCAGACTGCAGGGTCCCTACATTTTATTAGATGGAAACTACCTGGCAGGCCAGGACAAGGGACATCCCAGCCTTCCTGGGATGGGGGATTTTATTGAAAATCTTCGTATTCTATCCTTGCTGAACTTAAAATATCAAGTTTAGTACTTAAATACCAATCTCCAACACGAAGAGTCGTCCCAGAGCCTATTCATAATATTATGAAGGAATTATTATATTTATTCCTAAACATAGCACATTTCTGTAACATTATGGCAGAAGGTTCTTCCTGACTCAATTCTACATAAACCTTGCATCCACTCAACATGATTTACATGCAACATTCTCCGGAGAGCTATGCAACCATATAAAGAAAAAATCATCCTTCACAGTCAATGCACCGTACCTCTCTAGGTCTACAACATTCAAGACTTTCCTCTCAAATGAGCAACTGCTTCAAACATTGGTGATCTCATGAGAATGTTCGTGAACATAGAATTGCCTGTCGGTGCACTTTTTCCCATAAAACTCACGTACTTGTGAGTAAGCCCATAAAGGTACTGTATATCGGTGTCTCTGCACTCAAAGACTACATTTTCTTCTGCCATATGTATTCTACAACAAATGAGAAACAAACAGTAATTCAATCAGTGGACAGCAGTTTAATTCGATTATTAGTGCCGTTAACTAAAGAGCATACTGTGAATTTGTGGGTTTGTAAAATAAAAGGTCCAATTTGCAGAAATTCCATATGTTCTTTATTTCCGTAGAAACACACATTGGTCAACCATTTCAGTAGCAGAATTACGTAACATACACAAATACAGCCTTTAAGGTCGTTGATCAAAAACAAAAGAGTTTACTTTTAAAGCACAACTGTACGCAAACGAATCAAGTTCAATTACGACTCACTCTCAACAACTAACCCCGGCTTCCTTTTCATAGCTCTACTCATATCTCTAGAAATTAAGCGAATGAACAAGACGGCACTAGAACCTTCCAGTTATCTATATTTATCTGTTTCAGCAAGCTTTTTATCTCCGTGCTGCGCTATCTGCCTTTTTGTGCACGTAGGCCGCGCTTATCGCAACAATGCGATCGGCGACAATACTATATTTTTTATTATTGTTTTTATGTTTCGAAAGCATCATCTATAAACATTACATTCCACAGTAATGCAACAAAGAAGCGACCAAGTATGGTGCGATCTCAAGACTCCATATAAAGGAGCATCACAAGTAGGGAATGACCCACCAATGGAGACAACACTGGAGTGAAACATCATCTAGTTGCATGATAACTTCCCCATTCCCGAAATCATCTCCCTTGCTAGACAGAATTTACCTATACTAACTGAAATTTCCCAGCCATTGTCTTTGTGTATTAACAATTCATTTCGTTACAGTTCCTTTACTGTATCTGGATCAACAACAACATTGCGGTGTCCCTGACTGCCTCAAAAAATTTCACTATCTTCAACAATACAAACATTATGCACAACATCAATATGTAAAATGATTAGACTTGTTAAACTCACATCACTTTCATTACTATTCTTGCAAATATTGTGATGACCTACCCATGGTTGAAAAAGGATAAGGAACACGTGGCCAGATCGTACACGAGGGAATTGTTCAAAGAAGGGAATACCGGCTTGGCGAGAGGTTGGGGCTTTCTATCTGGTTCATTTCTACAAAAGGTGTTGGTAATACTAACTAAAGGTACAATTCATTTAATAAGAATATTTACTACAATCAAGCATAGTCCATGGGTGGTCCAGCGGCCGTTTTCTTGCCTCAAGAAGCTGCGGACAAATCCATCCGCTCAAGCCGAGGGATGGTTCAGTTTTAGGACCACTCCTATTCATCATATGTATAAATGATATACCTAATCCTTCAAAAAGTAGAATCATAATGTACGCAGATGATACAATTATAAATACACGAAACACTATAGAGAAGTTGGCAAATGTAACAAATCAGAACACTAACCAAATTATCCTGCACTTTAAACAAAACAGCCTTTTTATAAACACAGATAAAACTAACTATATAGATTTCCAAACTATTAAAAATAGAAATTGCGCAAATTCCAAAATTATCACTGAGAATAAAGAAGTTAAAGAATTAAACTCGACAAAATTTTTAGGGTTAGTGGTAGAAAAACAACTGAAATGGGACAAAGATATAGACAAATTGTGTAATAAAATATGTTTAGGATTATTTATAATGAAAAGAATTTCATATTTAAAAAATATAGAACTTCAAAAGACAATTTATTACAGTCAAATCTACCCACACGTAACTGATGGAATAATAGTATGGGGTCGCAGTACAAAGAAAAATATAGAACGAATATTTAGACTACAAAAACGAGCAATTAGATTAATTTTAGGTCTAAAATACAGAGAATAGTTCAAAGAAAGTTTTAAAGCATTAAATATACTCACGCTATACTCCCTGTACATATACGAAACAATAATATACCTAAAAAATAAAAATTCCACCACAGAAACAAATCGACAAATTCATGACCATAACACACGAAGAAAAAATAATTAACATATACAGACACGTGCGTTACAGCTATACAATATGAAACCTACAGCAGCGGCATAATTAGAACAGTCACTTGTGACATCATCTATTCTTCTACTTCATGTTAATCAAGATAAACGTTTGTTTCTTACAAATTTCCTTTTAAAAGTAATAGAAACAGGAAAATACGTAGAGCGTTATAAAATTATTTAAGAGCTGGTCTTATGTGCTGATTTTGACACTGCTTTCTTTTTGAATGGCCAAGAAATGATATAGATATTGGATATAAATTATATTGTCGCCGATCGCATGGTTGCGACCGGCGCGCACAAAGAGAGATAGGGCAGCGCGGAGATAGAAGCTTGATGAAACAGATAAAAATAGACGACTGGAAGGTTCGTCTTTCGTCTGGTGCCGTTTTGATTGTTATAGAACATTCCACAAATTTCTGGAACAGTGAGTAGAGGTAGATAAAGAAGCCGCGACTCGCCAGTAGTCAGTCTTAATCGGAACTGATAATTGTGCGCCTGCAGCTGTGAGTTAAATGTGAACTCTTTTGTTTGTGGTCGGCGGCCTTGAATATTGTATTTGTGTATGTTACGTAATTCTGCTATTGTAAGGTTTAACCAAAGTTGTTTTCTACGGAAATAAAGAGCATTTTGAATTTCTGCAAATCTGACTTTTAATTTTACGAGCCCACAAAGTCTTAACGTTAACGTTAACGTTATCTAATTTACTCGTACTTACTGTTTATTTCTTGTGGAAGGCATTGATAATGAAGGGGATTTCAGAGGCTACTCCCAGGAAGTTTAAAAATATAATAAGATTGTCATGAAAATATCTTAGGTATATAGTACTTTAATGAACTCATCAGAGCCTGCTCTTAAGAAAATCAAAATTTTTGAAAATTTTTTCCTAGTAAAGGTGAATTTAAGGCAAGCTTCGTATCGTATAACTGAAAGATGCTGAATATAAATGCCAACATTTTACAATACTTTACGTACACATAGAAGCGTCCTTGTTAGATCATTGGGAGGTTATGACCCCACTAGACGCAGTTTCAGGCTGTTCCGGGTACCCCGTATGGCCTGAGGGCACCCAAGATAATCCAGGAGCTAATCCTAACAGCAGCTAAAGTTGAAGTCCACAGAATTCTTCTAAGCTGTTTGTCAATTAGAAAACCAGGGTGCATAATGTTTTGCATCCCTTCCTACAACCCGAGTTACATAAAATTTATGTTACCTCGAAACAAATTCTTCCTACGATATCCCGAAATAAAAAACCTACCTGCGGAAAAAAACCCTTAAAGTGTGGGCACGCAGCGAAAACATTCCGGCTTTATACAGCCAGCCAGCACCATGGACGAACGGAAATACCAAACTTGGCATGTAATCTACTTTTACTTTTGAATACTGTTATACACAGACAGACACAAGCACAGATATGTCTTTATCTGATTTCCTTTTTTTATTTCTGGATTCAGGGAGACAAAAGTTTAACCTCAGGTTGAAGTGGCTCAATAAATAAGTAAATAAATAAAAATTAAAGGAAACAAGCACTTTCAGAAAAAGCTCAACATTTCGGTGCAGATACTGGAGCAGGGTAACAAAAGACATGCCTGCCCTTTTATGCTGATTTTAAAATTCCCTAAGTTTTGAATACCACCAAAGGAACAACGTAGCGCGGTGTTAGCCATTCAGAAAAGGCATTGGAACCTTCAGACCGAGAAAGAGTAAGATAGGGTAAGATAAGGGATATTATATGGCAGTCATTTTACTTGTGTCACTTTAGGGGAGTGAACCAGGAGAAACGGATGATGCGAGGCAAGACAGAGAGCGGCCGAGAAGCTTAGACATAGCAGAAGTGGGTCTCCTACAAATCTACAGATAAAATTTCCCCTGTGGTATGCAATACATCCATAGCAGCTTCATCCATTGGAGCTGGTCACACCCTCCGTGGGGTTTGAAACCAGAAATTGTACCTACGGGGAAAGAAGGTTTACAGAGTCATGCAGGGGCCAAGTCACCTGTTGAAGTGGTCAAACCTGATACGACCCACCGGATGAAGGGCGAAGTGGAATAAGAAATGAGATAAAATAGAGATAGAGGAAATTCGGGGGATGTAAAGAATTTTCTCAGAATTCACCTAGCCCAGAAAACTCATTGGTCAGATAGGTCGAACCTACAACCTTAAGGCCCGCCTCGGTAGCGTGGTGGTAGCGTGTCTGCCTCACGTTCAAGAGGTCCCGCGTTCGAATCTCGGTGAGGGTGAGTTACCTGGATAAGGTTTTTTTCCGGAGTTTTCCCTTATCCTGAAAGACGAGTGTTGGGTAACTCTAAGGTCTATGGACCCTGGACTCATTTGAGCATCATTTCACCCATTCCATTCATTGTCCGATATGGCAACGTTGGAGGACGTAAATTACAAAAAAAAAAAAAACTTAAGAATGTTGACCACAGCCGCTATCGTCTGAGCCATTCCACTCGGTAAACATGATAAAGGTTTCCAATATGGTAATGTCTAAAAAAAAATACTGCCATAAATTGTGGGCTTAGAGAGAGATATACATCTTTGTTAGTCTTTTTGTATCATATTCTTTCCAAGCTACACTAAATTATACACATCCCTTAGCAAGAATTTTTAGAACAACTAAAAAAATGTACTTTATCAGTTATGCAGTGTTGTAGAAGCTTCTCAAGAAGCCCTTTTGAAGAAATCAAACGAACAAAAGCTTTTTCACGAAGAACATTTCGTTTCTGAGTAATTATTTTCACGCCCAGACCTATGTTTGACCATAGAAACCTATTTTTAAACTTGCTTACTGAATTTTGAGATACCTGCACATGGGATATTTCATCTAGCCCGGACCCTTCTAGATAGGTCAGTTGGTCTTATATAAGCGACTCGCCGGGCTGGAGAGAGTTAAGTTCTTGGCGAGCAGCCGTGAGGGGCGCTGTACTAAGGAACGGACTGGAAGACTGTGTACGTGTATGAGAGGAGTTGTACGTAATTGTGAGTGTAGAGTGGACCTGTGACAGACGAACTGCCGAATTGTAATTGTGTGCGCTGAGTAATTCTGAGTAATCGGCAAGTGTTCCAACTGTAATTCGGTGGAAATAAAGAACATTTTGAGTTTGTGCAATTGGACTTTTAATTTCACGAACCCACAAAGTCACAATATTAATAAAAACACAGAAGAGAGGGGAAGCTGCTGAATATGAAAAAATTCCTCTCCCAGCCCACAAAGAAGACATAATTTTGGACCACCGAGAAGAATTCTAATTCTCAATTGATAATTATAAATTAGATACTGGTTGAATTAATTGTAATTGTAACAAACAAAGACAGTGGGAGAAGCAATCCTTTCTTACACAAAAATACTTTTGGTATTAATGTTGCACTAACATCCTAGTGTTGTAAGCAGATTCGATTGCCTATTTTGCTGTCTTTTAGTCACAACACTTGACTTTATATAACTTAGAGTGAAATATCCACCTGATTCGCTCTATTTTACGAGCATGTTCCGTGGACTAATGAAACAATCCACTGCAGTGTGTTTAACTGGGCCTGCCACTTTCAATCTGCAACACTTTTAACATACGTAGGGATATCGCTTACGCGAAAGACGGGGCAGTTGGGTCATCTGGTATAATTTTGTAGGAGTAATTTAGAGGAAAGCTATGGGAACGTGAATCAATTCATTTAAGTTTTAATATTTCTATCATTTAGAAATATGAAACCATAAACTAGCCAATTCTCATCGAAGAAAATAATAGACAGCAATTACGAAATAATTATCAGAAAATCTGGGAATATAAAAAGAAAACGACACACACAGACACACTAGCACACACAAAAGTGAATGAAGTTTTTCTAAAAAGGTGTTCTTTATTAAGAGAACAGCACCTCAAAATATGCATTTCCGGTGAAGCCTCGACATCGAATCTTTAATGTGGAATGCAATACTTTCTCAACGCCAGGTGATGCGAATGTAGCCAAAAGGGACACCTCGCTCACAGAATGACTGATGACAGTGCCAGTCCTTGAATTCTTACTTAGAATATATGCTCTTCAAACATCACAGAAGTTAGAAGAAGCCATAAAGTTGTCGGTAAGTTGCCAGAAACGCTGTTTCTGGAAGGTGATCCTTTTTTCAGAGTCACAAAAGTTGGGACAGCTTCAATGCAAGGAAAATGCTAGCATTTTCGTCCCATACTTCATGGTTGCGGAGTTGTTTATAGCTAACCTCGCCTCTGACAACAAGATGTACTATGTTGTTCCTTTTTGTGACCTTGTTATACCTCCTGGAACATATTCTCACTACTCTCATAGGTCATTCCTGTCCCATCTTCTGCTGTGTTTTGTGATTGTGGGTTTATTCCATCTAGCCTAACCTGGTTTCTGATTACTTCTTTCGTCATTGAAAACCAGTGTTCTCCCAGATGGAGCACCTAAGGGCACATATATTAACATTCACGTGATTCTCTGTACTCAATCCCGTTTAATTTGATCCCTCTTCTTCCAATTATTCCTACAAAAGTTTATTTTTATATCTGCTATGAGTGTTATTACAGTTTACAGAAATGGTATCATCACACATTTCCTATATAGGATGTTGAAGTGACAGTTAAATGTGTGCCCGCCTTGGTAGCGTGCCTCACGTTCAAGAGGTCCCGAGTTCAAATCTCGGTCAGGGTGAGTTACCTGGTTAAGGTTTTTCCGAAGTTTTCCCTTATCCTGAAAGACGAATGTCGGGTAACTCTAAGCTCTATGGACCCTGGGCTCATTTGAGCATCATTTCACCTATTCCATTCATCGTCCGATATGACTTAACGTTGGAGGACTTAAATACAAAAAAGTCAAATGTTTAAAAATCGTCGCTTTGTAATTCCACGCTATTCATAGTATCTTGAGTAACAAAAGGGAATGTCGATTTAGCACTGATAAAGTATGAAGTATTTGAAAATTAGAAATAATAACCAGTTTCTCGGGAACCATTGCTGCCATACAAATCTTTTCTGCATATTTTGTGTATTTCAATGATATTTATGTTTTTACTTTCTCTACTAAATACTCACAGTAAGTAGAAGAAATATGGCTCTATCTATTCTACACAAAATTTCGAATTGGAAAATTTTAGAAAAAAACTAACTGACGTGGCGAACTTAGTACCGCCAATAAAAGTTGTGTGAACATATCTATATACATAAAACAAATTCGGATTAATTAATTATTTATTCTGCAATTGGGGATGAAGTTTAAATACAGTGCAATCCATATAAACATGACCTAATAATAGGACAAACGTGAAACTTTGGGAGAATATAATACACAATTTGGAGATAACATTACACTACTTACATCACAGAGCAAATGTTGGAAGTGTCCTCCACCAGCATCTATGGATCGTTGGTCCCATTTTCTTTGGTACGACTGTAGACACTGAAGTATTTATGGGTATCTTCACGACATTTGTGGAGCAGCTGGATGATATCGAATTGAGAGAAGGTTATTTCCAGCAAGATGGAGCAACGTGCCATACATCTAATGACATCATAGAACTTGTAACCTGTTTATTTGATAATTGAATAATCTCAAAAGGTCTGTGGCCCACAGATCTCTGACCTAACTTCACCGGATTTTTTCTTGTGGGTGTATCTAAATATAGTGTACAAGAATAGGCTACGGACAATTGATGCTCTCAAGGAATCCATTAGAACCGAAATAAGTAACATTGGCGTAAAACTTCAGAGAATATGGTGAGACGAGTACGAACATGTATAGATGCTGGTGAAGGCCACTTCCAACATTTTCCTTGAGATGTAAATAGTGTCTTATATTCTCCCAAAGGTGCCCGTGTGTCACATTATTGGTTCAAAATTTATGGCCTACGGAAATGGTTCAGGTTTATATGGATCACACAGTAACAATTAAATCAACCAATTTAAAGCTTTCTGATAAAAAAATCTTTTTTGTGTGTGTTTTTGTGGTTCGTAAATATATAAAGATGAGGGTTTTCTGACGCGCGAACACATAACGTATAATTGTCCATGAGAGAAACAGAGAAACTCCAAGTTGATTCCGCAAACTTCCAACGACTGCCCTTGCGATTTATTTATGACCATTGCAAAGGCCAATCGTCCTGGAAATTGTAGAAGTTTGAAATCAAAAGGTAAATCCGTTGGAATCATCTGAATAAGTGGGTCAAGATATTCCTCTACTTTGTATTTTTCCCTTGATTGTTCTTATTCATTAGTTTTTTTTACAGTTAGTTTCGTTCATTTTTACAGTTAGTTTCGTTAGTTTTATTAGGCTTTTTTCAAGTGGAGGAAAAATCCATTTGTGGACTGACCCCGACTGAGCTGGGATGGCACAGCTGGGAGTGTGAGTTTCACCCGAAGGTACTAACCACTAAAATACCTCCACCGGAGAGCAGTCAGGAGAGGAATTCCAGCAATACCGCTACATGCACCTGCGGATTCATGGAGAAGGTGTGCAGGTTGGCCGTATGGCCTAAGCGAGGTGAGACTAGTTGCCAGGACAAAAGCATATGCGCTCACGGATTCGAGGTGAGGGATGTAGTGGGGTGTAGCTTGTTTCCGATAGGAAACACTGTCTTAACCTAGAAGTTGCGTCCCCAGTGCTAGAGGGGATAGTCATGTGTGAGTAATGCTGCTTTAATTGTCTTGGCTTTTGATTCTTAACTAATGGTTTGTCCACCCTTTAGCGGGTAGAACGTGTCATTAATGCTAGTGGTGGGCGCTAAGAAAGCGTTAGTCTTGCATTATCTTTACAAGTACAATTATAGTTAAAGGTAAAATGACAGCTCCTGCCTTCGCAACAGATTGAGATGGTCAATGGTTCCTAGTTGTAAGATTGTTAGATCTGCGCATAAGCTGCGTCTGGTTTGAGGTTAATTCTAAGTTTAATGATAGATCATAACCAATACTTCTAGTGCCAATGTCCTGTAAGTGTAGGGGGGAGGGGGATGCCTCCCCGCCAGAGCCGCCTTTACTAAGAGCAAGGACTTTGTGGACTGCCAAATGTCAGGTTGTGGTATATAGTCATGGGTAATCTTACTACTTCTAGGAAGTCTTACGAGTGTGTGTAGATACTCTTGGATGTCTATTTCTGGGTCTCCCATCCCGATGGTCCTATCAAAAATGGACAGCGGTCTTTTATGTTTATTCTATTCGGTTTCGTATGTGCCCAGTTGCTATTTTAATGCGTTACGGTTTTTATCTTTGCGCTTATATACGTTAAAGCTTAGTCTTTTAATAAATTTCTCAATTGAGTGTAGCTTTAGTTCATTGTGCAAGTTATTGGCCGGTGCTACCGGTGGTTGCTTTGTAATTATTCTGATTATTCTGTTTTGTAACGTTTATAATTTGTATAAGTGAGCTTTTGCAGTATATCCCCACACGGGGGGCTGCATACGAGATGATTGGCCTTCGTAGTGTCTTATATAGGGTAAGGCCCATATGTACTTTAAGTTGGCTGTTTATATTAAATATTGGAAACAATTTATTTAGCTGGCCATTGGCCTCTGCTCTGATCATAATAATGTGCTTGCCCCAGGTGAGGCCCTGGTCCATTACAAGACCTAAATAGGTCACTTGGTCCTTCCAGTCGATTCCTTCGCCTTGATATATTAACGGCTGAAGGGCACGCTTGTTATTCCTATGCAGGAGTCTTTTCGTGATGATTATAGCTTGCATTTTTCTTGAATTTACTTTAATTATCCACTTGGAGAACCAGGGTTGAAGTGTATTTAAGGCGTTTTGGAGCCGTTGAAAAATAATTCGTGGTTGAGTTGACTGTGTTACTAGTGCAGTGTCGTCCATATATATATGTTCGTTCTTACTAGTTCGGGAATGCCATAATGCCATTTATGTATAAATTAAAAAGCGTCGGTCCCAACAGACTTCCTTGAGGGACGCCTGCTTTGATTGGCTTGACGCCAGATACTGTGACTTCAACCGTGGTGCGAAAGCACCGATCAGAAAGGTAATCCCTAATTGGGGCTAGTGCCGAATTTGGGAAGTCGTATTGTATTAGCTTTTTAATTAGGCCTGCGTGCCATTCTTTATCAAAGGCGCGTTCGATGTCCAAATATAAGGCGCCTGTTTACTTGTTCGTGTTAAATCCGTTGGTAATTTGTTCAGTCATTCGCAAAATTTAAAAACTCTGTCATATAGTTGACGACGTCATCTTGGTGTATAACTGTGTCAACTGATTTGTACGAAAACAGCTCCACCGGAACAAAATTCTGTATGGTCACATTTAGATCATCGACATCTGCATTTTATTGCTCGTTCAATCAGACTATTGTTAGTGCACCGTTGCGTTATGTCCGAAAAGACACGCTGAATACGCTCCTCTTGCGAGTCTGTGAAGTGTCAGAAATCTGTGAGTAATGTAATTAATCCGGTCGAGGTTTCAATGGCGATTTTACCATTTCCAATGTCTAACAACTGATTCTAAAACACATTTCCAGTTACATCTTGTTGCATATTAGTTGTAAGTTAGAGTGGTTTTGCGTGACACCACAAATTTGAGGATTTTAGTCATGCGTTTAGGTCGTCTTTTACTTGACATAGTAAAAAATTTTCCGCGAACTTCATAAAGTCACAAAGGCATTAAATTAATTTTGTGTCAATTTAATTCACATGAACCAACACAAATTATACAGAAGGTATCCAAGGATTCACCAATATCTGACCACAATAATTGTCTGTAGTCACATATTTGTAGTGTTATAGTACGTTCATAAATTAATTTAATTGTGTTATCTTCGAAAGATGTATTGTCATGCTACATAAAAGAAATTGTGTGTGCTTAAGACCACACGACAGAAATGAAAACTTAAAAACTATTCATTATAAATTATTCTTAAAAATTATTTAAAAAAATTTAATGTTGACACTCATTTTTGCGCAAAGAGGCCAGTTGCGAGCTAAACATTTCATGCCTTACGCTGCCCGCCTTGGTAGCGTGGTAGTAGCATATCTGCCTCACGTTCAAGAGGTTACGAGTTGGAATCTCGGTCAGGGTGGGTTACCTGGATAAGGTTTTTCCGGGGTTTTCCCTTATCCTGAAAGACGAATGTCGGGTAACTCTAATCTCCATGGACCCCGGGCTCATTGGAGCATTATATCACCCATTCCATTCACCGTCCGATATGACTTAACGTTGGATGACGTAAATTACAGAAAGGAATGCCTTACACTAGGTGTGCTCGCAAATGAAAATACTCTAAAACAACTGAATGACCACGACTTGCGACCGTGCGAAGAGAGTTATACATAAAGATGTATAAGGAAGTAAAATCAAATCACATAATATACTGTTTTACATGTATTTTATTTTTCTATTAAAATACATCCGATTTCACAATCATTTTTCATATTTTGTTTCTTGCTGATACACGTATTTCATCGCATATTTATTTTTAATAAAAATACAAGTTCATGCATGATATTCATTTGCTTATTTGCATATACTTTAATATTCGGAAATGTTTGTTTACGTATACATTTTACACATGTTATTACATATCCGTACATATACTCATTACTCCGTATTTAATTACACGTTCGTACATATTTTCATACATATTTTATTACATGTCATATTCATTTCAAATGTTTTGTCACAACTGATATTAATACATTTTCAATTCAATTCAAATGCTTCTGTTCGATGTTTTTGTCCGATGTTTTGTCTTTAAATTTTTATTTTCCAAACTAAATAATATATATATATTTAAATCCTTTTTTCTATAAAAATGAAATATATATAAAATCTTTTGACCCGGTCGGTCTTTCAGTTTGTGGAAAAACATATCCTATAAGTTGTACATGAAAAAAATGCCATTTTAATAGTGATAATTTTATTATTTACGTGTTATTATATTTAATTTATTGATTTTTTACGTTTTACTACTCACAATAAAGAGAAATTGTCAATGAAAATAACCAGTACTTAAATGAATCATCTCTTTCACGAATTCTTAACACATTTATTTCCAATTAGCACACTCGTTTTATCTTTCATTATTATGGTTTTAATGCTCCAAATACTGAACTTCGGTATTGTTATCTGTTCCTTTTGACTATTATTATTGTTTAAAGTGAAATTTGACATGTTGTCGACTTGTTAAATGACAGAAGGTTATCTGACCGAATCGGTTACCGACACTTGACAGACGTTTGTAAGAACGGCTCTAAGACAATTATTTTTTAATGAAATTCCTATAGGGTTTCTGAATTTTTCATAGTATTTGAAATATGTTAAAATATATCTGGATGCGTGTTGTTGATACGTTGTTGAGTGCGACAGAAAATCTACGGTGTGTAGCGGTATGGACAACATAAAACTGAAAAAATAACGAATGAGTGTGGGGGTTAGTTCGGAATGAGCTGACTCCAGCCGACTTCACCCGAATGAGCGTCACATATTCCATCATGACGGCTCAGTTTAATTCACTACCCACAAAAAGTGCTAAACGCGCCTAGAGAAGCTTTCACTTCAAAAAAATCAGTCTTGATAAAAATGATAAATGTCATTTAATAAAATATGGTAAGTGAGAAAGCTTTGAAGACTTTGGCCTGGAGTGGACTATCTTTGTACTTTGTAGTGCTTTTGTTTGTCGAAAATAAAAGGTGTATTTGTTCCGTAAGTGCATGCCTATGTACTTTTATGTTTAGTTAATAATCCAGTCCATTATCACTTCAGGTTATTTTTCTCAGCTTTTAAACCTTCTTAGACACACACACACACACACACACACACACACACACACACACACACACACACACACACACATATATATATATATATATGTGTGTGTGTATGTGTGTGTGTGTGTATGTGCACCTGTCTGCCTGTCTGTGAACAGCATTACTCAATATCCAAAAGTCCATCAGATATTAAATTTGACCTTTATTTTAAATTCTTTCAAATATGAGACACTAAGATTTTCAAAGAATCCTGCCATTCCAATGATCTTTTACGTGGAAAGATTTCTGAAGTTCCTAATTTTTAAAATCGAAAAATGCTAAATATTTTGATGAATTATAGTTAGTTTAATATATTACTCTGAATAAACTGGTTATGTTGATTGTTTGTGAAG
>CM060948.1:354701853-354706853 GCA_030765055.1 Mantis religiosa
AATTTGCTGTTTCTCTGTGAAGATTTATAACTTAATATAATTTAATAAAGGAATGTCAAATTAATAACAGTATTAGTTTCAAAACATTTTAGTAAAGAAACAGAACTTTTTGTCCCTTCAACGGTGCATGTCATATCGAACGACGAATGAATGAACGAATTAATTAGTTAATCACTGAGTGAAACAGGTGATATAATACTCAAATGAGTCCAGGGTCCCTAGAGCTTAGAGCTACCCGATATCGTTTTCGCAGGAGAAAATCCTGGAAAAAGCCTTATGCAGGTAACTTAGCAAGAGACAATGAACGTTCGGGACATCTAAAAACTGCAATTACCGACGAAAACATCGCCAAAGTTCACCAAATGGTGCTATATGCCCGCCGAATTAAAGTGAGAGAGATAGCAGAGGCTATGAACATGTTAAAAGAACGTGTTTGTCACATATTAAATCAACATTTAGACATGAGAAAGTTGTCCGCGCGTTGGGTGCCGCGTTTGCTCACATTAGACCAAAAACGTGTTCGATTTCCAACGCTCTGTTGACGCAATTTAGGCGCAATAAACCCGAGTTTTGGCGCCGATTAATTAATGTAGATGAAACTTGGATACACCATTATACGCCCGAAACAAAATACGGTCCAAGCAGTGGACTGCAAAGGGGAACCGGCTCCAAAAGAAGCAAAAATTGTTTCTTCGGCTGGGAAAGTGATGGCGACTATTTTTGGGATAGTCATGGAGTTATTTTAATCGATTATCTTCAAAAAGGAAAAACCATTACAGGAGCATACTACGCTTCATTACTTGACAAGCTGAAGGCAGAACTTGCGAAAAAACGACCATATTTGCAGAAAAAGAAAATCTTGTCTCGCCCCAGCGTGCTGGGCTTATAACCCAGAGGTCCGTGTATCGTAATCACGCTCTGCTACCAACAATTGCGCCGATCCTCGTCAGAGGGAAAGTTGCAAACCTTAAACATATTAAACAGGAAGACAGGTAGATAACGAGGTACCGATGGAGAACATTAGGAAGGTATGCGGCAACACCTAACACTAGTTGACGGAGTGCCCCTTTCAGATATGCCTAACTAAATATTTGTGAATCTGTTCTAAGTATTATTTATTTTACACCATCATGACATACAGGCTGATATAAATATATCTCTTTATCCCTTCCTTAACTAAGAGTTTAGTCCCTCGGATATTAAATTCACAAGAGTTCTGCACTTATGAGCACAGGGCCCCAGGCCAGAAATAAGAAGCACATTTAAAAACAAAAGAGGAATTATACCATGGTAGATGAGCGCCACTCACCACCTGCCGCCCGGAGAGCCCACTTATGCCAAACTAACTCAAGGATACCGAGCCACTCGTGAGCAAGGCTCGGCTGAAGCACCCCAGCGCCAGTAAGCGCCGAAAAGAAACACGGCGACACCCGGCTAGAGCGCCCGGCCGGCAAGTTAGGGAGCGGTCGGCTCAAACCTTTGATAATTCTTCCGGTGCTCAATTCATCTTAGCAGCAACAGCATCATCATCATCATCATTAGCAGCAGCAGCAGCGGTAGTAGTAGTCGTAGTAGTAGTAGTAGTAGTAGTAGTAGTAGTAGTAGTAGTAGTAGTAGTAGTAGTAGTAGTAGTAGTAGTAGCAGCAGCAGTATTGCCATTGAAACTGTTCAATGGCCAAGAAAGGCAATAATGGTAAGATTCATGAGAACAGGCAGTTACATAGAGGTCAAAACGTGAGAATAATTATTTGAAAAACAGCAGGGAGGAATAATAGGAAACTTGAAAATAATTAGGCAATAACAGTAACTCTATCAGAAGTATTCCGAGCGTGACTTAATATCACCACCTACGGAACTTTTTATACCTATGCCTCTCAGAGGGTGCGCCACAGAAGGGAGGGCTGAGTGGTGTGGCCTCACTTAAGGAGAGACTACAGGAGAGCGCAGGACCCCTTAGGGCTACAGGCAGTCCCATTCTAGTAGATTTACGGGCATGTATATATATATATATATATATATATATATATATATATATATATACACGCACATATATATAAATTATATTGATACGCACAATAAACAACCAGAAAAACAATGCCAAAGGATCACCCTGCTATTCTTTATATCTGGAACTGCTGACACTGCTACTTATTAGCAAGCCTTTAAGTCATGGAGTAGATTAATTTTAAGTTTAGAAGAGATTAAAACGCCATCTCCTTTATGACGCATTATTAGATCAAAAGGTATTCAATATATCAGACTGTATTTTACTTGGGGACCTCCTCCAATCGGGAAGGCGAGGATTTGCAGGGAGAAAATTCCTTGCCATGCAACGCCGATACTTCCACGTACCCTTTGAACCCTAAAGGAGTCAATTTCCCGCCTCCATAGCGTAGATGGTAGCGTGTCTGCCTCACGTTCAAGAGGTCTCGAGTTCGAATCTCGGTCAGGGTGAGTTACCTGGATAAGGCTTTTTCCGGGTTTTCCCTTATCCTTAAAGACGCATGTTGGGTAACTCTAGGCTCAATGGATTCCGGACTCATTTGAGCATTATTTCACCAGTTTCATTCATCGTCCGATATGACTCAACGTTGGAGGACGTAAATTAAAAAAAAAGTCAACAAGGATGAAACGTGAAGTGAAAGGTGAAGGGAACGAGGGAATTTGATAAATCTTTAATAAATTGATAACTGTTCCTAGTTTACTTTTTATCAGCATATCTTTAACAGTTTATCCAAAACTTTAAAATACTCTAAGAATAAGTTTTAAAGGATGTCATTTTTCTAAAGATATCTTAGAGGAAACACAATTTTTACATATATTTTATATATAAAACACGTCTTTACTAATAAAGGGTGAAATAATATTAACTTGTGCATATATTTTTTCAAGCATGAACAAAAAATGAATCTCGAATGTAAAAATACCATCTAATTTTAAAGCAATTGTAGCTTTTATCGTATAATTTGGATAGAATTTGGTAAACTTTCATCGCAATAACTCATACTAATGATTCTTGAGAAAACTTAGTCGTCCCCAAAAACTAGATTACATAAAGAATATAAACGTAACTTGATATGAGCAGTAGTGGAGGAATGACACTTATTTACAAGGACGTATGCTGAAGGCGCCTCGACAGAAATTTTCACAGGTAGCAGACTGTTTGTATCCCTTACTGAATTGCTAATGAAGATGTCGCCCGCGTACGTCTAGAGTAAGGTGCCGTTTGCATATTGAAATGGCTCGAGCACACCCTTCCCAACACATAACTAGCATTCACATTCTTAGCTTGAGCAATACTGTATCAGAAAATGTCCTATTGCATTCTAAATCAAAGTGTAAATAATATACTGGAAACGGTAGGTGAGAAAACAAAATATATTGTACAGAAATACTCTACTTTAAAAGACATCATGTAAGTTTACCTGTCACCCGTTCCCTATAACTACTTCTTTTTGATCTTCTAGAGTAGTACAACTTCCTGTTTGTTCCCAAAGCTCAAGCTTCTTCCTCAGCGGATGAATATTGTCGCGAGCCATTGTTGCGACTGGCGCGCCCAAAGGGACAGACAGTGCAGCGCGGAGATAAAAGCTTACCGAAACAGAGAAAGAAAGAAATAGATAGCTGACTGGAAGGTTCGCTTTCTTGATTGTTGCAGAAAATTCCACTAATTTCTGGAACAATGCGTGGAGGTATAAATGGAAGCCGCGGTTAGTTGTCCCAGGGACAGTCGTAATTGAACTCGATAATTGTGCGCGTGCAGCTGTGATTTGAAAGTGAACCCTTTCGTTTATTTTGCATGTGCAGAAACCACGAGAGATTGTGTTAGTATATGTTACGTCATGCTGCTGCCAAGATTGTACAAACTGTCTTTCTACGGAAGTAAAGAGCATTTTTAAATTTTAGCAACCTGGACTTCTAATGCTACGAACCCACAAAGTCACACTATCTCCTCTCTGTCCACCTTTTTGGAGGTTTTCTCTTGTGAGGTTTTCTCTTGTCTCTTTTGTCGTTCAATGGAATGTCTTCTACCGCTCTCTTTGCCAACCGAACTTCTTCCATTTTATCTATGTGTTCCATCCACTTTTCCCTTCGTTCTTTGATAAATTTTGTAATATCTAAACATAATATCTAAAATTTGTTGCAGTTTTCTATAATTACTGTATTGTGTATTCTATCACCTAATGTTTTTCCTTGGATTGCTTTTTTTTAAAAATTTACATCCTCCAACGATTAGTCATATCGCACGATGAATGAAATGGGTGAAATGATGCTCAAATGAGTCCGGGGTCCATGGAGCATACCTCTCAGGATAAGGGAAAACCCCGGAAAAACTTCCTTGGATTGTTCTTAATATATTCATTTCACATGTATTCACTTTTTTGTTCTGCCAGTATCTGCTGGTGTTTCTGCTGCGTATGCTAAAATTGGCCTTAAAACTGTTTTAAAAAGCCTTATTTTCCTTCCAAAATATAAATATTTATTTCTCCAAACTATATCCTTCATATATCCTGGTATTTACGCTGGCTTATCTGTTTGTTTCTTTACTTTGCAACAGGAATACGTGTGTTGCAAGTGGGAATGACTGAAGATGTTGTGATGGTTTGTTTCTCACCGTTGTGAAGATCTTGCAGTCTAATCCTGTGGCTTCCTGCGCAGCATCACTGGAGTTAGATATCTTACCCCAGGGCGTGGTCGCGCATTAGTTGTTACTATTGTTTGAATGAGCAAACACTTCTCTTCTTTAAAAAGTTGAATATTTAATTATTAGGAAACATGTATATACTTTGATACAATTTTTAAATGACGTAATTGCTTTCATCTAACAAACGGTGAGTGATGTGTAGATGAACTATTCTTCTTTTACATTCACGCTAATTAATGCATCTTAAATACTCACAAACAAAATCGTTTCTGCACACGCACGTCTTACTCCTATGGAGTTCTTATGCAGAAGAAGTCTAATTCCAGTTAATCTCCTGCTCCCTTATTTTTACGTT